>JAOXJP010009428.1:0-17886 GCA_025762735.1 Platanus orientalis | reverse complement strand
TTCTTTTCATTCTATATTCTTCTAAACTCTATTTCTGCGATTCTATTATCAATTTTCTCTTATTTTTGTGGTTACTTGAAGTACTAAATTCAATTCTTGAAAACTTTTCCTTCCGCATTCTAAATGTAACCATTATTTGAGGGCTTTGGAATTACTCTACATCAATTTTTGGTATCTTTTCCCTTGTATTACATCAGTTTTGATATCAAAACTTATATCCTGCATCAGTCTCTTTATTAAAAATAAATTTTATCTTCTCAAACCATCGTTTGCCTAGAATCACTGGTGTGTCAAATAATGGAAAATCACACACTAGGCAATCAACACCTTCAAGGTAACCTCTTTTGTGGTGGAATTGAATATCAACAACATAGTCCTTAACATATACACAATATCTTTGATTTTCCAAACCTTGTAAGAGCTTTTCAACAACAGATGTACAAATAAGGCTATGATTAACCCAACCACTAGTCGTTATTTTAGTTGTTTTCCCTAGAAGGGAAAACAAACTCGATGTTTAATAAAAGAATCATTTCATCTTTTTCAGGGATTCCATAACTTTCAGAGTTTGTTTCCAAAAGTTTCAGGGTTTAGCCAAAAACTAGGAAAAAGAATAAACCAACAACTCTATCTTTCACATCCAGCTTCTACTTTAGGGTCATTTCCAAAATTTTAGGGTTTAGGCCATTTTCCAAAATTTCAAGGATAAGGTCCTTCCAAGAATTTGTAAATAATTTACACCATTTAAAAGAACTGAAAATAACTCATCAATGATCCCAATGACTCAGTTGTATTGGAGCCAACTAATAACCGAACTCTAATACCAAATTTGATGCAACATAAAAGCTCTGACACCAAAATTGATACAGGACAAAGAGAAAAAAATCTTGAAACTATTAGATTGTCTACATTCGATTAAAGATTATCACTTTTCTTTTATGAATCTCGAAGGTAATCTATTTGCAAACTTTTAACACGTAAAGCAAGAAAAGGCTCTTATCTTATTCTTCAATAGAAAATTTGTAACAAAATGAAAATAACAAAAAATAGAATAGAGAAAAAGAGAAAAATACCAATAGAGTCACACCAACGGGCTCCTAAGAGTCCCATCTAGGGTTGAAAGCATCACACCTTCAAGATTCTAGAGTAACACTACAAAAACAAAGCAACTGTAACTTTTAATTCATCAATATTAGTTTGAGTGGGATTTGGAAAGATTGACATGTAATTCGATGGAGAAATGGGACTCTACGTCAGAAAATTCTGAGTAAGTCAGCTGCCTGGCTTGCTGGAGAAGATGGATACTTTTGTCTCTTCGAGGGCAATTCTTTGCAAAGTGTCCTTTCTTTTTGCAGATATAACAGGCGTCTGTTGTTCTGCCTTTGAATTTTTTCTTGCGAAGGAATTGCCATTTAGGAATGGATGGCTGTGATTGTTTAAGAGTATGTTTCTTGAAATGAGATTTTCTGGTGGTGCGGCAATCACATGTTTTTCGTCTTTGCATTTGATGGAGAGATGATTGGTACAGGCAGTTCCCAATCGTTTTCCCAGTGTATCTAGCTGTTTCAGAAACTTGGAAGTATTGCAGAACTTTTTGAGGGCCAGGTGAGAGTTCTGGTATATTTCTCCCAAAGAAGCTGTTGCTACAATTAAATTCTTTGTGGTCAACATTTTTGCAGTTTCATTTTCCAGCGGTTCTGGTAGAGAGTTGAGGTATGCTTGCTTGAGATTGGCATCATCGAGGCCACTGATTGCATAGAATCTGGCTGACATGCCTGCATAATGCTTTTCTAGATCTGTCTTCTGGAAGGAACAGCACTTCATTTGTAAGTATTCTTCTCTGTTTGTCAATCTGGTAGAATGGTGCCCCGATAAATTCATTGTGGAGATGGGTGACAAAGGTTTCTACATTTACACTCTGGAGAGCTTGCATCTGTCTGTATTTTCCAAGATTGGTCCACCATTCTTTTAGCCTGCCTAAGAGCCTAGGTGGTATTTGGGCTATGATCTCACTCTAGGTGGTATTGGGCTTCTGCAACTGGACCTGGGCCCGTGCAAGAATTTCAAGAAGTCTGCTTCTCCACTTGGAGGAAGGAATGTCTTCGAAGGTAAAGAACCGATTCTGGTCCATATGTGGGGGATTTGGTGGTGGGATTGGGATGGATGATGAAGCTTCTTCTTCCATTGGTTCTGTGACTTGTGGTTCGGGGGTTTTTTCTTCTGTTTCCATCATCATGAGATTATCAAAGGTGCTGAGCAGGTTATTATGAGTGGGAGATGGATCAGGGGATTTGATGGTCGAGGTGGGAGATGAGGGTATGTTGAGCTGGCGGAGAAACGAAGTGAATGGGTTGAATGGTTCGAGAGGGAATAGGTTGGGGGGTTGGGTAGAAGATGCTCCTGAGATTGGATCAGGGGCTGGAGGTGATTTTTGAGGGGCAGTGTGTCTGGTGGGGGATGGATGATGAGGATGTAACGTGGTTGATGGTGCTGCAATGAGGTGACTGTAAGGTGATGGTGGTGGGGGTGTCAACTTTTGATAGTGGGGTGGATGGAATAGGGAAGAGGTTTGGTTTGGTGGTATTGACAGGGGTTGGTGGCCAATATTTGGGGTGTAAGGGAGATCTGGTAAAGGTTGGAAGACTGACTGTGCTAGATCTAAAGTTGACCTTGATGCGAATGAAGATGAAGAGGATTTGTTCTCTTTTTCTTTCTGCAGGGACTGCTCCATGCTGCGGAGCTGATTTTCTAAGTTCTTCTTTTCAGCTTCTCTTACCCTGATGAGTTCATTGGCTTGGTACCAATCTTTAACAGTGCAAACAATATGAGATAGTTCTTCTTTCAGCTGAGCTATCTTTGTTTTACAGTCTTGGATGAGAAGTTCCAGAGAGCTGAGTTGCCTGGTGACCGCGGTATGGGTTTTGGTTTGGGTATCAAGGATTTTGGCAAGTGTTGCATTTTGCTTGACAGCATTTTCGGCTTGCCAGTTCAACGCGGCTTCTGCAGGGGAGATTCTTTTTTGGGAGCCATCTGGGTTTTTTCCCGCTAGAGTCTTTATCTTCCAGGTATGTTTTGTATTTTGCTGAGGAAGTTCAAAATCTTCAAGAATGGGAAACTGCTCTTCATATGAACTGGTTCTTGGAGTAAACATGCAACAGTCCAAGATTTGTGGTGACGGAGCAATGGGTCCGGATGACTTTGCTTGGTGCAGACAGGCTAGAGCTTTTTGATAATATGGAGAAAGGATAGGAGGTTTTTTGGGTGGTGGTGGTGGTTTTTGTCCCCAGTCATCTGGAGGGGGAGTGGGGAACACTGGATCTGGCTTGGGTTTTGGATATGAAACATAGAAGTCAAATTTTCCAGATGGTTCTCCCAATAATCCTACTTCTGGATCTCCTTTTTCATATCTGTCTTGCAGGATCTGCTGGGTAGTTTTTTTCTTTTTCTTTTTCTGGAAGTATTTTCTCTCATATTCTAAGTCTAGCTCGACTTGGTAGGAATCTGCATTGCATTCTTCACATGTACAGTCGCAGTCTTGATGTTGATAGACTGGCGTCATTGTGAAGATTGGTGGGGGAAAAGGAGCGGGGTCTGATATGGGAGACTGGGTGAAGCTGGTTTCTACTGATCCATCAGCCTTTCTTGTGTATACTGGTTCTGTGGTGCAGATGGCTTCATTTCGGCCATGAAAGTTTTCATATTGTGTAGACCATTTGGCTGGGAGAAGGGCTTTCAGATCTTCGGTTGGCATCTGTCTTGGTACATAAGTACACGTTGGGACAGATGTTGCGTCTATTTTGAGGAACAGAGCATCTTTGGTGTGCACAAAGTCTGAAACAGGAATATCAAAAGAGTGATTTTGAACTCTGTAAGCTATTTGGTAATGAAGTGTTGCTGCTACTGCTGTTGAAACTTGAGGAGCTCCTGTGATTTGGATTTGGACTTTAAGGCAATCTAGGGCATGAGGATCTTGTAAAGAGATGTTGGAGTTGGGGATTAGTGTAACAAACATTGTTCCCGCATTGAGTGTGGAAGAGATTGTACCCAAGGTTGCATGGGGGTACATCTTAAACCGAGTATCCAAAACTACCATGTTGGATACGACTGGAAGACCTTTCCTGCCATGGAAGGTAAGAGCCAGCTTGATTGCACCGATGTGGATGTGGGTATAACCTTCTTTAAGCCACTGGGAAAGGAGATCTGAAGGGAGATCAATTGGTAAAAATTAATCCTTTTCGTCTGCAATGATGGGATGCTCTGAGAAGTTGGAGGCTTAGACATACTCTTTGATTGAGGTGGTCTGATCTGTGCCTATTAATTTTTTGATTTTCTTTTTGAAGGATGAATGAGATTTACAATAAACCTGGTAAGGGTTAATTACAGGAAACTGGGAAGGTGGGGCTTTGGAGTCTTCAGGAAGATACTCGATTTCATACAGATAGTCGAGTTTAGAAGCTGCAGTTGTCTTAAAGGAAGTGCTTTTAGCTACTGAAGGAAAAGAAGACGAGGGTCTGGGAATTTCCATTGGAAAGAAAAAGAGTGGATTATGTAATCAAATTTGAATTTGAATTCATTTGTTAAACATCCGACAGATCTCTGATCGAATATCGGATGCACACAAATTTAATCAGATCAGATATCAGATGTGCATATATTCGATCTGAATCAGCTCTGTTTACAGCCCTAGCCATCAGTGACCAATAAGGTAACACCGGTCTTCTCACCACCCAATTTCAGACTAGGTTTTTTGATAAACTAACCAACGCCGCCTTCTTAAGCATTGTAGGCTTTGTTATTAACCCACCCAAGCATTAAATATGTTGCTAATTGCTTCTATACGTGCATCGCATCTAGGTGCAATAGTCTCACATAGTCGTTGGCTTGATTTGCATGTATCTTCTCTTCAACCTTAACCAGCATCTCCCACGACTTTAGTTTAATCCACATTGGATTCTAGACTCAAATGGAGGTAGTCATTTGATGAATAGTGTCTTGATAATTTATTATGCTATTGATAATTATAAGTTTGATCAAGCAAATGTTGTTTATCTCACAAGTTGGTTACTCTCTATTTCCAACTCCTACGTCACCACTCTTTGAGAAAAAATGTGATTTGTGTTTTGGGTTTTAAAGAAATGTTTCCTTGAGGCTTCTTTATTAAGGATGAAGGGCTTATCGAGGGTAATTTATGTCCAAATCCAAGATGCATAATGCACTTATTGGAGCTTGAACATCGATCAAACTTTGGCACTGGCATCTTAGGTACCCAGTGAATAATATTATATATGCCTCAGTTACTTGTAAATAATTTATTATTTTTGGTTTTCAAAGTGTGCAAATCTAATAGTTATGCCCGTTTTCAATACTTTTTTGGCCTGTTTGGTGGCCACCTATAATGTAATTATTTCATTTGAGTTTCTCAATGCATTAAAACCATTCAAATTTATACTGATTTATTCACTACAATTAGAAATGAAGTCATCTTAGGTTTTTCTATAAAATAAAATGACTTACGTTATCAAGCACAAAAATTGCTGCAAATATAAATGAGTTTACTACAAACCATCACGTTATAGCTATAAATGTTGGAGACGGTTTTGAAAAATGCCTAGATTTTTCTATGCAAAATTTGATTGTTTGGCTATGTTTAAATCAAAATAAAAGTGAGACTCACATGTCGTTTGAGATGAGTCCATATGCGTTTTGTGTTTACCTCAATGAGGAGAACAACTCTATATGGTTGGATGCTCAAAACCATTAATGGGTGAATGAGAAATTGTCTCCAAAAGTGCTTAGTTGATCACTGGTAAAACTGGTAAAAGTGTGTGAAATTTGAATAGTCCCACGTGGACTAGACCATAAAACTTTGTGTGTTCATATACACTAATGTTGAACATAAGTTTGGGCTCCAAGGGGCACCGCTATTTTGTGGATGGGGGAGGACCTAGCCGAACTGGGCCGAGTTGGGTTGGGTCAATAAGAAAAATAAATAAATATAATTTTTATTAATATATTTTTTTTTGCTTTCTCCCAGAATCAGTTACACCTATGGGGGACATGTCTCTACGAACAGGTTTTATAGTTTTTCCTATATCTATTCATACGAATTTTACAATTATGTCCTTAGTGACTGTTATAATCGAATAGACACACGTGACTATTAAATCACACCCATTGACAAATGTTTGTTCCATACAGACATGTAGGTGCCTCTTAAATCATCCCCTTTCACACAAGGCTTTTTCTGTACATATGTGTAGATGGTTGCTAAATTGCAACTTTAAGCAATTGTGTCTGTTCGAACACATGTCCTTTCCATATGGATGTGTAAGTGTCCCTATGCCTATTCCAAATAGACATGAACAAGTCTATAAATAGGCATCCCTCCTTCATTTTAATTACTCGAATTTTCAATTACTCAATTCTAAATTCAATATTTGTAGTGTTCCTTAGGTATCATAGAGGATGTCTAAATTAAGCATATAGAGAGCATGATAGTGTGTTCATGTTCTAAGAAAGAGAGTACAACACAAGTTTGATTCGCCAGACACACAGATTGTAATGCTTCTTCTGTGTGTATAGATCATTGTATCCTAGGAGGTAGACGCCTAAAGAGTTCGTAAGCACCTTTGCGATGGGCAAAATCTGTCTTAAGGACATAGTGTCAAACACTAGCCTTGATCAATTTCAGGTATGATTTATTGTCAAATCATCCAGTCAAGTAGGTGGTTCTTTTCATATCATTTTTAGTATTTTATTTATATGAAATAAATAATACTTGTTCATAGAATAGTGTATACTTAGAATATGGTCCAACAATCTTTATTTGAAAAAATAAAACTAAAAAGATAGATTACAAACTTACATTTTTATATCCCAACACATCCCTTGCTAAAAAAATGGAGAGATTACAAGGGAACTCTAACAATATATCATTATATTCGTAGGTTGTCCAACTTGTTTCAAAGGCTAATACAGTTTGTTCCTAATACTAAATTTTTGGCATTTCGGTAATTTTGGATAAGAACTTTGGTTAATTTTTTTACAAAATAAAAACTAAAAATAAATAAAATGGAAGATTATAGAACTAAAGACAAATGTTTTCCAGGATAAACCTTTCAAAAAAAAGCATTTGAAAATGATGGCTATGGACCTCTCAAACATGACATTGTCAAAACTACATGCCAAAGTCATGGGAAGTTATCGTCAACTTGGAAATACAATTAGATATGTGCATGACCATATACATACATACTTGTAACAATTTTTTGGTAATACATGTAACATATGTTAGATAATAAGTACTAAAAAAAATACGGTTTTGATCTTGCATAAAATATAAATAAACCTACGCTTACACATGCATACATATGCCATGTCTATAAAATTGAAGGTATTATCTTGTTTTCACATATAAAATTTAAGCCTATCAAGCATATGAACGGATTAGAGTTTAGAAAGAAACAAAATCAATAATAAATTGAGTGAGAAACAAAAGGTCAAGGAAGTCTTGGGTTCATGATCTCCATGCTAATTATATAGCTATCCTTTTGAAGCAAGCATGGAGAATCCTAGAAAACCCAGAAGAGTTATGGGTTAAACATTTAAATTATCTTCATTTAGGTGTACTGCTTTGGGGTAGCTAGGGATACAAGATTTGCCTCTTATAAATACAAGTATTCATTCTCCTAAGTTCTCGGGGTTATTGATGACTTTAAGGATTTGGGGGTATATTCTGCTAACAGAAGCACCATGGAAGGCCAATAATCAATGAAAGGACAAAAAGATAGAGGGGAACGAAAATTCTAGGGGGAGGATTTAGATATCTTATATCAAATGGAAGAACTAAACTCTAATGATTATAAAGTAAAGATCAATGTGGATTTTACATATTTTTTATTTGGACACATGGGAATTTTGTACAATGTTTAAACTCGTGTTAAGCTAAATATCACTTAAATTGAGTTAAGAAGGTGCTGAATTTTTAAGCTTTCTTTACGATAGTCAAGGCCTCCCACAAATTGTAAAAAGGAATTGACCGCACTAGTGTCAAGATTCAACCAAATTTGAAATTACGTATTTTCTCCTGCAAATTTGTATGATCCAATGGGAAAAGAATATATTCCTCTAAATGCCCAAGTCATGGATGTTGCTTGTCAAAAATTATCAATTTACTAAAACAGAGAATTAGGAAGAACCTTCATTAATCGAATGACACAATTCAATGTTTAGTAGGACTGTTAATTGAGCTAGGCTAGGCTGGGCTAAGGTCAACCCAAGCCCATCCCAATGAAAAGTTACTAAGCTTAGGCTAGGCCCGAATTTAACCTGAGACATTTTGCCTAAACCTAGCCCAATTTAAATAAATCAGGCTTCGGGCCAAGTTCGGGTTAACCCAAAGTTAGCAACCTAAGGGAAATTTTAGATTGAATTAGGGTCCATGGGCTTTAAAAATTAAATTTGTAAAATAAATCATATAGAATTTATATACTTTAAGATAAGTTTTGGGCTAAGGTCACTTAAATTAAGAAGATTGGGCTCATTTATGTATTAAGTTTACATTTAGTTTTGGGCTAGGCTTTGGGCCTCATATAAACTCCGGGTCTAGATGGGCTGGGATTCGGGCTAAAAAGGCTTAGGCCTAAGCCCATCCCCAAAATAACTTTGGGCCCAAACCCAACTTAATTAGCTCGAAGTTCAACTTGCCCAGCTTGCCTATTCTTCGAGACAGTTAAGTTAGACTTCGGGCCAACCCTAATGTTTAGTGTAACAGACAAAAGAAAGTTGATTAACTTCTTCTCGATGTTCTTCTTCCAAAGTCTTTCTTGTACGCTTGACTCAATATTTTGACAGAGCTTCTTCCTTTTCCTTGAGACCTCACCTAAAGGAGACATTATACTCTATTTATAGAATAACAACTCAATGGGCTTAATGAGATCAATTACTATGCCACCTTAACCTTAATTGATTTAATTATCCCATCTTAATGGATTTAAATAATATTACATATAACATTTGTGATAATGTCAAAGGTTTGTTTAAAGTCGTCGTCTAGGTTCCTTGAACCTTAGTTAATTAATTATAACCATTGACGATTGCTAATTGTTTTTGTCTAGGTTCATCGAACATTTAGTTAATGTTTCATAACTGTTGAAGAATTTCAATAGTCTTTTATCTAGATTCGTTGAATCCTATATTAAATGACATTATCATTTCTCAACTTAGAAGCAAGTGAAGGGTTTGTTTTTCTTTGTTATTATTATTATTATATCCAATTTTTCAAAATATTCGCATGGATGCTTTGTCCAAAATATCCAGGCAAATAAATCACATGAATGCTTTGGTCAAAAGTATCCGCATGATATTTCCCCAAAATTGCAACATATCTAACACCTAGGGCTTTAATTTTTTTCCTCATTACTCTCTTTTTCCATCCCAATATTTTCCTACCACTCGGCAAATGATAATAAGTTTTTTTTAAGCATTAGATAAATTAGAAAGGGAAAATATTGAGTATATACTGGAGGAAAACCCTCCAGCATGAGATGCTATACATATTGACACTAGTCTCACCTTTTTTTTATATATAAATTAAAATATTAAAATGTGTTAAAATAAAGGCGAAATGGGACTTCAGAAAAGAGAAAAAAAATTGGAACAGTTGTCAACACGACAGAAATGCTAGAAAGCTTTCCTTTAGCATCTGTTGGAGACGATCCTGTTGCACTTAGAAAAATTATGAGTCCATTGACAAGGCATGGGATAGAACCCCGGATCCTCTATGATAAGTTAAATATGCATTAATGTGAATTTGTTTTCAAAACATGACATATGTAAAAAAAAAAAAAAAAAAGAAATTTCAACCTTGGGTGGGAATTCTAATATACATGTCATGTTGTAGACTTAAAAAATGGATCCATTCTTGGTGATGTATTATTCTTTGATGACAGTTTTTGTTTAAGAGTACATTAACTTATTGTACACAATTTACTTTGATAGGATAGGGGTGGTGTAGACTAGGGTATAGGGATGTCAATGAGCCAAATTAAGCTGAGCTTTGCCCAGTTCAGCTTAGGCTCATGAAGATAGGCTCAGGCTCGGCTTGCCAAGAAAAAAAAAACCAAACCCAAAATCCTAATGGTCCATTACCCTAATTTGTCTTATTTGAACATTAATATTGTCACAATACATAATAAAATTTTTAACCGGACCAAGATCTTAATGAACCAAGCTTTTAGCATGCATTAAGCGCAGCTCAGGCTCACTTAGAAAACAAGTTTAAATCAAAGCTCATGCTTGGCTCAACGAGCTTAAAAAAGGCTCAGACTCAGCTCTTAATGAGCCGAGCTCATTGGCAGCCCTACTAGGTATTGAACATGTGGTTAATCCAGAAAATCACTTTTCTAATGAAAAAGTCTAGATTGAATATATCCTTCTTCACCTGGCTGAACAAGGAAAGTCATGGAGATCTGGATGACCTGACTAGAGAACCTCTTCCCATCTCTAATATATGTAGATGTAGGATAGTTAGCACCCAGTAATTAATGAGTCTAGAAAGAGAGTGAGAGAGAGTTGTCCCTTTGCTAGTCGCCGCATGTCACTCTCCACTTGGTTGGCAGCAGAGGGTGCTCTGGTCCCATGTTCCGGCGTGGAATCATCTACGCCATTCCCCATGATGGGGCACTTAGATTACATTTAAAGCACGATCAATCATGCATCTGTCCAGACTGTACATTGAAATCATGAGATAAAGAAATTTCTGTCCTAAATTTTCTTTGCTTGGGTCTATGTCCCATGTAAACCCTAAATCTCATTCAAATGCATGGCTTGTCAATACAACAATTCGCATTTTTCAATAATTTCAACAATGACATGAGGTTGATAACGACTTTGTCCACTTAATTAAAAGGTTGATAGACTTGTCAACGCTCAGTTTCTTTTCTTGAAGGAGCCATATCCTTCATAGTCCCTAACTCCCATTTAGATACGTGATCAATTAACCCTCATTCTTTTTATTTTTGCAAATCAATGTGAACAACAACAGCTGTATGCGTGATAGTGATAGCCATAAATGATTACTGTATTCAAATTTCAGAGTTTTGAAAGTCGGACCAGACATCAAACTGCCAAGGGGCCAACTATGGTTCATTCCGGTTCAACCTATTTTCCCCATTAAACCAAAGACAACAATCGAATAGAGAGCAGTTCAACTGATTGGTTCATGGGTTCCTAAAAGATTTGGCTTAGTACAATCAGACCCGCAAGATGCTTGGCACTGGTCAAACCCGGTTCAACCTACCTATCCAGTTTGGTTCTAAAAATTTATAGGTGCATTTATGGGCAATATTTGAGCTATAACATAAATGTTACTGATATTGTGGTCATTATAACCATTAACACTAACGGTTTTTAAAAACCTTGGTTGTTTTCCACCTTCTAACATTGGAGAGGGCAGTGACCAAATGATCAAGCACAACAATTTTTAATTATTTAATTAATGGGATCATTTGATACAGTTATGGTTTTCAATCCTTTTGGATTCCAATAATGTTGTATTAGTGCACCTGTGCTGTTGGGCTTGTTGAATTATTTTCCTTTAAAAATGGAAAAGTTTTGAACTAAACATACATATTAGAACATTGATCCCCCAACCCAAAAAACAAAAAAGATCTCATGCAATCTGTTGACAAAAAATTTAGAGTATAGGTGTACTAATGTCAGATGGGCACATAATTATTTTTCACATTTGACTCCAAGGGTCAAATGAGACCGTGAGATTGATTATTGTTTACGGTTGTCTAATCAGCCACCAAATCAAGAGAGATCAGACAATTATAAAGAAGAAGGTTTTTCTTCTATAAGTTCTTTTTGCCTTTAGATTGAGGATTATTATTTTTTAAATCAAATGTCATGATAATATAAGAAAAATAAAACTTGCTGAAAAGATATTTTATTCGTAAAATAAAATACTTACAACATGTTTAAGACAACAACATATGAAAAATGATGTTAATAATGCCGTAATTCGATACAACAAACCTGAGACAATGATGGTGCTATTGTATAAACCTGAGACTGTATATTGTTGCTCTAGATACAGGGTGATAGAACTCTACTACAACTTATATAAATAGTGGTGGAAGATGGTGATTATGCATCTTATGGAAGAATTAAATCAAACTCTAAAGAGTGGAAGTGTGGTGCAATCCGTGAAATAACTAAATCAAACTCTAAAAGATGAAAATGTGGTGGAGATGTTGCTGCAACCCATAAAATAATAGTGGGAGATGGTGATATTTAACCTATGGAGGAATTAAAAAACTCCAAAAGGTGAAAGTGTGGTACAATCTGTGGATGAATTAAATTAGACTCCAAAGGATGAAAATGTGTTAGTATGCCTATAGAGGAATTAAATAAACTTCAAAGGATAAAAGAGTGATGTTTAACCTGTAAAAGAATTAAATCGATTTCATGGATATTAGTTAAAACCTATAGAAGAATTGAATTAACTCTATTAAGTTTTCCTATAAAAGGAAATTAAGTTTAACTAAAATAAAAGTTTCCCATGAAGAAGAAATATAGGCTACATTGTGCAATATTAAGTTTGTGTGTTGGAGTTGGTGTATTTTTCTTTTACATTTTGTTGCTATTTATAAATAAAATGGGTAGTTATATATATTTAGTTATCTGTTGTTGTCACATGTCTTCGAATCCGCAACATCAATCAATTGTAAAAAATTATCTTTTGAATATTTTTATTGCCACTTAATTGCTAAGGTAATAATTGTTCAAAATTCCTTTAATAGAATATTATGCCATTTATTTGAATAACTATCTTCATGGATAATGACTTGACAACTCATTTAATAACCAATTTTTTTGAAATCTTTTAATGGAAAGAAGATATCTGTAATTGCAACTGTCTTCCAAAGATATTTCCACCTGTAGAATCAATTTTCTTTTCAGATTCAAACTCTTTCACTGATAAGCAATTTAACTATATAATCGTATCCTATTCCATTTCTTTTATTATACTACCATATAGCTCAATGCTATTGCTTCTTAGTGATATTTTTATGGTGTAAACACAATTGCTTCATTCTAATAGAGCTGTTTGTGTTAGCCTTTCATTATAAAAAAAAATGAAAATTTCAATCACTTCAAAACAAAAAGTCCCCTCTTAAATTGATTATTTGAGTTAGCCGCATCATCTTTCTGAGTAGATAAAAAAGGACTTCTTGTAGGAGATAGACGGGACCATAAGTTGATGGAAAGTGGAATCCTTTGCTTTTATTTGTGGGTGCCAGAGACATAAAAGTTGATGGAAAATTAAAGGATCTTAACTTCCCCCACCGACTAAAATTTATTCTTGTGGAATTATTTTTTGAAGCTCAGTTTGGCAGTGGAACACGAGTGATGGGTACCATCATGCCACATTAAATCTGATAATGCGGTTAGTCTTGTGCCCGGAAAGAAGTTGGTTATCTTACCTTTCTTGTAACAGCTTCTAAAGGTTCCCTTGTTAAATGGACTGTTTTGATTGGCTCATCATCCTTTCACATGGTTCAAAATGAATTTCTCAGAGGAGATAAACGTATGGGACCAATGCAAAAACTCATTTGTCCTTATTTATTCCGCCGTTTAGGTGGGTCACAAGGGCTCTCTAGAGATCACAGCTTTGCCTGCTTTTGTGGGTTGCAGGGGAAACATAAGTTGATAGAGAAATAAAGGTTCTTGTAAGTCCCCCACCCACTAGAGTTATTGTTGTGGAAATTTTTATTTGGAGACCCAGTTGGAGGTGGAACCAATGTACTTGTCATAGTTCTAATAAATGGCTGCTGAGTTATTAACAAAAAAAGGGTCCAAGTGTTCCCCATGTTATTTCCTTCCATGTGGCATGTTTCAACCCAATACGAAATTTTTTTTTGGTAAAAGGGATTCATTAGATGGAAAAAGACCTAGGAAGAGTCCATCCAATACCATCCAACACTTGGGTTGGAATCGAAATACTTCTTTAGGTTAAACAGTGAGCACAGTCATTTGCAGCTCTAGAATATACTATCACTTGACACTCCTCAAAGAAGTCCATTAAAACATGAACAAATGCCTAAGCATCTAAAGGCAGAGGTCTTTTTGATGATTAACATAATTTATGGCCGAAGAAGAGTTGTAATCCTCTCCTATCCACTAACGTCTTGTCCATGTCTTGATGTATTGGAAGCAGTAAAAAAACCAGCTAGTTAACAAAGTTACTTGACTTGGTAGCGTTCCTGGTTGACCAACAGCTAAAATTGGGATGACATTAGCAAGCTGTTGTCCAAGTAATTAGGACAAGTTTTTCAGGAAATTGTGTGACGTATTGAAAATTTAAAAATCAGCAGGAACTTTTGCTGAGTTTAACCACACCGTGACACATATTTGTCAGAAAAAAGGACAAAAAAAAAAGGAAAGTGATTTACCAAAATAAATTAGATAGGTGTCACTGAGTGGTTAAATCAACAGGAAGTTCCGGTTGGTTCACCAGTAGATGATCTGCTCCCAATCTAAAAACATTACATTATCATCCCTAGTTGTCTTCCGTCTAGTATGTTTTATTCTGAGTTTCCTTTTATCAGCCATTTATTTTTTTTGTAATTTTTATCAATTATTTTTTATATTCTTCTTACTATTTTAATTTTTTTATATATAAATTTTAATATATTTTTATACTAAAAAGTTGGTAACTGGGAACGAGTTACTCTAAACATTGGGCGGGAGTGTGATGCATGGCAAAAAATCAGATCCCACGAAATAGTCCATGATCATTTTTACCATGCATCTCACTCTTGATATGCCAAGATGGTGATAGGATGTTAGTGGACTGGAGAGGATCACGGGCGTTCAAGCACCACGGGTTGGCACATAGCAAAAAATTGAATTAGGCCACACATACACACACACACATATATATGTGCACCTTTTTTTTGTTTTTGTGTATGTAACCACAACATTTGAGTTAGGACTTTTATGTTGCGATGGGTTAAACCTGTGGTGACAACAATACGGTCCAGCATGGACTTCGACCACTGAGGATCCTGAGAACCCACCGAGCGGGTTGATATCCTCTGTACTTGACACCACATGGCGCCTCAATAATGGTGGCTCCAGGTACAACAAAAATATTCACATCGCAGAGGATATCATCCCCCACTGAGGATGCTGAGAGCAGTAGGTTGGCCCCAATGCCCTTAATGCTGAAAAGGATACCCTTATGACCTGTTAAGGTTCTGTCCAATAGGTGGCAGGAGGAGGCTGATGGGAAAAAGTGAATTGCATTTTTAAAAAAATGTAATTCACTTTTTGCCCCCAATAGTGTCCTGCCACTTGTTAAACAGGACCTTAACAGGTCCTAAGCGGTAGGAGGAGGATCCGCTCTCAATGCTTTTAATTGGGAGTGCTTGTATTAGCACTGATAAGTGATAAACATGCACCCTAAGAAGTGTAAATCACTTTTCGGTGCTGATACAAGTACTCTCAAGTTCCTATACAATGCACACACATTGTATATGGATTCTGTGCACACAGAAGCCAAGCCACTTTAATGCACGTAATTCACCAAAATGCTTTCCATGACCCATGGCCCACAAAGAGAGCGGGTATTTAATGTCGACAAGGGCAGTTGGAGTCAGCCAACCTCTTTGTTAACTCAATTAATGATCGTTAACTAATGTTTACCTAATTTTTTTAGCTATAGGTGAAGACGGGATTGTAACCTAGATTTGTGGCATGAATCGCCCAGAGGGTTACCGGGATCGGTTTATGAATGCTTCCCTTAACTAACGCTCACCGCTGCACCCTTTGAAGGGGTGGGCACATCAGCATTGAAAAGTGATTTTCACTTTTTCGGGGGGACACATATTCATTTTTTGGCGCTGACGTACCCGCCGCCTGACAGGGAGTAGTGGTTAGTGTTCGTTAAGGTAAACGTTTTTTATCCTCTTAGGGGTTTACCAACCTACCAGGTTGGCATCTTCGTTATTGTAATTAAATGGCATTGAACTCGACAAGATAGGGATGTAGGCGATACACCACCGTTTCAATGGGTGTTGAAAAAGGAGATTTCCTTAAATGACAAATCACAGTTAGTACATTATATTAGAGGACAACACACAAAATAGAGCAAGAGGTCTTTCTTCTTAGGAGACGATTTAGGAATTGAAAAATTAATATCCTTTTTTAACTTTTTTGGGAAAGAGTGGGAACGTCTCTTAAGGTTTTTGGCAATTGCAAAAGAATCCTTGTTAGTTTCTAAAATAACATTAACATCACTTCTAGTTTTGAGGTCATTATCAATAAGACTTGTTGGCTCTTTGTTATTTGAATAGTGGAAATTAATGATAACGCCAATTAGTGATATATAGGGATTATTGTACTCATGAATAAGTAATAAAACATAAAAGATAATGGAATGCAATACATGGAAGGATTGCTATCGTGTTTAGATTTTTACACATAACAATTGAGTTGGTATTTCTGCATGTGTGAGACGGGACTAGAGTAGAATTGTGAGACACTTGGACTCTAGGAAACGTTGCCACATGGCCTAAAAAGCGGGAGAAGAAAATAAAATTTGGGAACTATCAGAAAACGACATGTGACAAGGCAATTTCAGATTCAAAAAGGAGGGAAAATGGTACCAATGCCTTGATCATGGGGAGTTACGGGAAAGTTGCCATAAACAATCGATGAAAAGCTTATGAAGAGAACAAGAATAAATGAGAAATGACCTCCTAGATATTCAATGCAGGATGCAAAACTCCCATTGGGATTATCTTAGAATTTCTTTTTAGTATTTTTTTGTCAATGTTTTCTATCAGTTTAGATTGTTAATTTTTCTTGTTTCAAAGTCCTCAAACAATTGTAGATGTTTAGTATTCTTCATTCAAGCTTCATGAAGCTTTGGTGTATGATTGTCTTTTTTGTAAGCATTCAACTATTGAATCTTTTACTTTTGCTCAGTTCATTCCAATTTATGTTTATATTTATTGTTAAATATTGCGGTTAATTCTGTGGTAAAGTCCTTGTACCTTAGGCAAAAAATAGCTCATTTGCAAGGACAAATCCTCCCTTTCTTAAATCACTTGAATCAATTCCAGTGGCTGATCAGACGGCTGAAATTCTCTAATTTCAGTTGCACAATTTGACTTGGTTCCAAGAAAGACCAGATTCTGTGTCAATTGGCACTAGCATTCCTGCACAACCATTTTTTGGCCAATAGTTAGCAACCCAAAAGGGTTGAGGTATTACACATGGTCTTCCCCTTTGTTGCAGAATTTTTTTTCTAAAATAAATTTTAGAAGGTTATTATTGCAGAACAAAGGCACAATACATTGTGGTCCATGGAACTTGCATGGACAAGGAAACTATACATTTGATTAATTTAGAAAGTTCTTCGCAGGGTGAATGAGCTAAATTTGCTGCATCATCCTTCTATTTGGCAAAAACCACCTATATTGCAGGCTTTAAAGCTATAGTGACAAAACTGAAGACCTACTTATATCATTTTGCTTCAAACCCGTACGCAAAAGTTTTAACCCAAAGGTTCTTTTTTTTCCTCTTGATAAAATGGTTACGATCCTACATTTATATTATATGTATGGTTGGGCTTATTATAGAAAAGAAAGTCTCTAATGATTAAGAAAGGATTAAAAATCGGGAAAAATGAATTGAGGATTTAAATCAAAATTGGGAAGTAAAAAAATTGAAGGTATTTGTCATTTAACTCTTGAAATGAAGACAAGTACTGGCAGGTAGTAGGGGTGGGCATGGGTCGGGCCGGCCTGAGCCCGGCCTTCAAATTGGCCCGAAAAAGCCCGGCCCAAGCTAGACCCGGTGAGGGCCTGAGCC
>JAOXJP010009417.1:0-17887 GCA_025762735.1 Platanus orientalis | reverse complement strand
TCCTTAGCATGACTCATCCTCTATAAAATCAATTAAATTTATATTATCTCACTATTTTCCAAGTTAAGTACAACATAAATGTCCAAAAATTAGTCTCTGAGTTTCTCTTGAAGAAAACAATTATAAAAATGAGATCTGAAAATTATATAGTTGAAGAGATTCATTCTTCAATAAAATGATAGGAATTTAGGTCTGCTTAATCCGACATACTCTTCTGTTTTTTTTTTTTTTTTTTTGTAATTCAGTTCAGTTGAGTTGTGAGTTATTAGCTATTGACTTTCATAATTTTTTCTTACCAAAAATAAAAAATAAAAATTTGACATTTGTATTTTTATTCTAGTGTGGAGAACAACCCAAATCTCTGCGTCTTGTATTCTTGCAAAACGGACAGAAGTATTATTGTTCCAATTGTTGCATCAGTAACTTCCGCACTGGTCTTGTCACTGGTATTAATTATCATATGGAGACTCAAAAAGGGAAGACAATCAGGTATTGTTTTTGGTTCCTGTAATGATTTTCCTCTTCTTGTACTGCAAAATCTTAAAATTTGCATCAATTTGCCAACCTTGTCTGTGTCATGGTCAAGTTTTGGAAATCCTAGAGGGATGCAAGGTACCTAAATACCAGCTCAAAACTATTCGAAGCTCCAAATTTTGTCCAATCTCTCATCACTTATTCTCAATTCTGAGGTTTAAGATTTAGATTTGTTTATTTTTAGCCTGTTAGGCAGCCACCTGTAATGCAATCATTTCATTTGAGTTGATCAAGGCATTTGTAGCCATGAGGTGATGGTTTGTAATGAGTTTATCAAGTCATCTTAGGTTTTTCTGTAAAATGAATTGACTAATGTTATCAGGCACAGATCGGTGCAAATCTGAATCAGTTCATTACAAACCATCCCATTGTGGCTACAAAGGCCTTGGGAAACTCAAATGAAATGATTACATTACAGGTGGCTGAGAAACGCAACCTTATCCTCTGGGAATTACATTCCAAAACGTACCAGATACAGCACAAGGGTCCCTAATATGTTTACAGATAATTAATTATATCACAACTATGGTTTAATAAGAAATGTTTTAGCTACAGTGGGGACTGTCATCTTCAACAAAGAAGGAAGAAGGTCCCTGGGATCAAAAAATAAAAAATTCACTTATGCTGAGGTTGTGAGCATTACCAACAACTTCCGGAGGGTGATCGGGAAAGGAGGATTTGGGACTGTTTACCATGGCCACTTGAAAGATGGCACTCAAGTTGCTGTCAAGATGCTCTCTCAATCATCATCTCAGGGGTCAAAGGAATTCCGGACTGAGGTAGGTTAATTAAGGTTTACACTATCATAATAAGATAGGAAATACCCTACCTAAGAAACATTTCTTTATACATTAGTTATGTATCCAAATTCAATGAGGGTACGTGCCATCACATGAGATGCCACTTTTAAACCGTCGGATTGGTTTCAAAAGGAACTCATTCCAATATGGTGTTGGTGGATTCCAATCACATAGAAAAGTGACGCTACTTTGAGGGCAGTTTCTATGAATCAAAATCTAGTTCTTTTTTCTCTTTGTTTTATCCATATTTATTGAGGATGACATTCAAAACATATGTAACCAATGATTAAAGTTTTGGAGAGATTTTCACATGGAATGAGGTTGGTTAATTTTTCTTTGCAGGCTGAACTTTTGATAAGAATCCCTCATAGAAACTTAGCTTCTTTTGTTGGATATTGTGATGAAGGTAGCAACATTGCGCTCATTTATGAGTACATGGCTAATGGCAACCTAAAAAAGCATCTATCAGGTATGTATTATACCTTTATTTCATCTTGCACTAACTCAAAGAAAGCTAGCTCTATCTTCTAGGAATAAAATGCATCAAATTTACTTTTGATATGAGACTACAATGAACCACATTACCTCACTTTATCACCTTCATTCTGATTCTAGAAAAATCTATAGATAAAAACTTTGGGAGAGACTTAAGTTAGAATGTTGTGGCTGCAGAAAGTAATGCAAATGTGTTAGGTTGGGAGAGAAGACTGCGAATAGCAATTGATGCTGCACAAGGTTAGTACAAAGCTGTTTTTTTTTATTTTTATTTTCTGTGGGTAAGCTGGGATCAAACTTCTGCCCTGATGAAGGTTGTGGTGCAGTTAATACCAACCACTAAGACAAAATATTGCTTAAACCTGCCATTTCATTTTTCTTTTCATGATCAAACTGTAACTGATGGCTTGCTGGGGAATTTGAATTGCAGGGTTGGAGTATTTACATAATGGCTGCAAGCCACCTATAATTCACAGAGATGTGAAGACAGACAACATCCTCTTAAGTGAAAGATGGGAGGCTAAAATAGCAGATTTTGGGATATCGAGGGTTTTACCCAGCGACAGCCTCACTCACGTATCAACTAGTGTCATGGGCACAGCCGGTTATCTTGACCCAGAGTATGTTTTTCATCACATCACTTGATAATTAAAGAATGTTCGTCATACAGTGTGCAAGAATAGTTTAACTATGCTACTAATACCACCATTTGAGTTGACATATGCATCCAAGAATTGTGTGACTGGTACTTCTTAATATACTAGAGGAGCTGATTTGATTAACTGTCTTTTAAATTGTTATGTAGGTACTATGTTTCCTCACAGTTGAACGAGAAAAGCGATATTTTTAGTTTTGGGGTTGTTCTTTTGGAGTTAATCACCGGTAAACCGGTTGAAACTAGGAGCCCTGAGAAGATCCACATCATTCAATGGGTCAGTGATATGCTTGCAAGAGGGGAAATAAGGATGATTGTTGATCCAAGAATGCAAGGAGATTTTGACATTAATTCCATTTTGAGAGCTCTAGAGGTAACAATGGCATGCATACCGGCCACCTCCATCCAGAGGCCTACCATGAGTTATGTGTTAGCAGAATTAAAAGATTCTTTGGCGATAGAGATACATCGTGACAGAACATCAGTCTTCAAGGAGGACCTTGATATAAAATCAAGTGATTCAACTAGCATTATCGGAGTAGATGTTCAAGACACAACAGGTCCATCAGCAAGGTAGCAAGCCTTTCATGGTTGTTTCAGCAACGTGGTGGGAGAGAAAAAGATCAATGAATTCTTCCTTAAGAAATTGTTTCTTAAGTGGTCATTTGTTTCTCATTTTTGTGCTAGATCCCATTGCATGATGTTGGATCCCACCTTGATGTAGTGCAGTAAATTAAAAACTAGTTCATGGAGCATATTGATCATAAGAAGTAAAAAATGGCCCCTAAACTTTAAACAGCCATAATTCTTGATCCCAACATCCGAATTTGAAGTTAAAGTACTCAAAATGACCTGGTTGATAGGCTCTATGCCATTCCAAAATTCTATTGCCATTTAAGGGTACGATCACCCCCAAAACCCATCATTTAGGTCCTTAAATAGCCACTTTTTGTTAAGTTTTGTTATTTCAGGGAACTTCTGATTTTCTCACATTTTGGGGAATATTTGATAATTTTTTTTAGAGATTTCTTTACAAGTTATTTTAATAGGGTTGTTTTCCGTAGAATTAGGATATGTATGAATTCGACTTTATTTAGAAAGTTTCTATTTTTGGGTTTCAATAAATTCACAATTATAATCGAAATGAAGGGAATGGAGTTTTAATTTGTTGAGAGTTTTCTCTACCCAAATTCTTGTGTTTTCTATTGTGAGAATTGACTAGTCTCATTGTTCTTGGTATTTTCGCCAAATCGCTCACTACATCAAACCTGGTGCAATAGGGTTTAGCTTGTGAAAGACAGGCCAAAATTTAGTCCTAGCATCTAAGGTTCTTACCTACCCCAACCATATGGATTTAATTACTAACAACTTAACTATACTTGGTGACTGTGATCTATCAATTTAGAGGTACTATTAAGTTATAAATCTTCTTCTTCTTTTTTGTAAGGAGGTTCCTATAAGTTATAAATAAAGATTTGGTGACAGAATCATGGATATTTTGATACAATTGAAGTAGTAATGAAAGTATTTTATTTCTTGTAATAATTAAAGTGTCAACTCACATGATTCTATAACACCCCATACCCAAATTAAGTAAGTTCAGAGGATCTGGACCCGACACCATGTGTCTAAATTGAGCCATTGGTATTTGTGAGTAAGGAGACCACCCTCAATATTCAAGAGATCTAGACATGGATTAGAGTGGACTAAAAGAATCTTCAACCATTTGGGTTAGAAATTGAAACCTAGAAGTGAAGAAATAAGAAATTTCAAAAAGTTATAGTGCAACCAATCACAAGATGTTGGACTGGTCACGAGCATAACCGATCACAAACATAGGTCAAAATATTTGGATTCTACTCAGTGTGAGTCTGCAAAACTCATGCCCGATTATGAGCATGGCTGATCACACATTTCTTGACCAATCACAACTCGAATTTGAGAAAGATTGTGGGCACATACGGAATGACATGTTATGTTCTTATTTGATCTCTACACAAGTGGGATATCATTTTAGATGAATTCTAAAGCCTAATAGACATCATTTAGGTACATTAGACCATTTATAACATAAAGAGAAAAAGTGAGAGAGAAGTAGAAGGCTCAGGAGAAGCGAGAGGAGATTCATCTTCTCTAAGTGTTAGTAAGTTGCTAAAACCTAGATCTAGAATTAAGTGTGATTTACTATTTTTGAGAGAAATGATTAACAAAGGCAAGGAGGTTATGGAAGAGGAACTTCTTGGAAGAAATACTAGACTTGGGTGAGAAGATATGCATTTTATGCACACTTTTCTTTCCTAGGATCATAGATTGTTGAGTATAAGCTTTGATTTGATGGATTTACAACTATTCCTCTTCAAGAATGTTGATTTCCTTGAGTTGGATTTTAATTTCCTCTGATTGAGCATGATAGGAAGGATTATCTACATTGTTTTCATCATTTTTTGGATTATGATGTTATTTATATTTTGTTAGTATCTTTGTTAAGTTAGCTTGATAATATCTACTCTATTTGGAAAGGTTTGGAGTTGGATTCATATGATTTTGGTGGTTTAGGAGGTTTTAGGTGGTATTTCTTAGTTCATTCTTTGATTTCCCTTAAAATCTCTAATTTTGTGGAGTCTACCTATTTATTGAAATGTCACATGACTTGTTCTTCATGATTTACATATCTTTTAAATACATTTAGACTGTCTACATGATTCTATTACTCACTTTGATGGATTTCATTTACCTTATGTTAATTTGTGTTGATTTATGCTAATTTCATTGATTCCCATGTTAAAATCTTAGAATTTTGGTGCATCACATTAGGTTTTGCATCATTTGGTAGCTTTTGGTGGCATTAATATGTTACTTTAACATGATTTACTTTAGTATTTTCATGAAGCATCTTACTTGGACTTTCAATTAGATTTTAAGGCATTTAGGTTACTTGAATTTTATCATAGACGGTACTTGGCATGAAAATATTTTACATTCATGAGCATCCTTTATGTCTTTAGAATTAGGATAAGTATATTTATTTGTATATTGGTATTTGGTTCTTTACATGTAATTAATCTCTTTTGTTTTGGACTCTTTGTGAGATAGGACATTTGAATATATTTTCAAATGACTTACTTATGTAGTAGTTACTTTACATAAACATAGTTTGATTGACATTCGGATTTGGACATAAGGATTCAAATGATACCTCTAAGTGAGAATCTACTCTTTTGGGCCAGGAGACCCCTAAATGGGTTGGCCCTTACGACCCACAGATAAGAGAAACAATGTTGTCTTTAAGGACAGGGAGTCCAATTCAAGCCAAAGATCTTACATCAAGTTACGATGAAGGGCACATAATTTTTCCAACAGGCTCAAGTATGTTGTCCAACAACTTCCTTTCTTCTAGGAAGAAAGTAAGTCCATTAAAGTTCTGCATGTTTCCAAGGAAGGAAGCATATAAGTTTTAACTTAAGGATCATGGTATAGAAGCCTAAATTGTTGGCGAATGAATAAATAGTTCATCATTCGCCACACTTAGGCCTGGCGAATGGAGAATCACCATCTCATTTGTCTGAAAGCAGAGACTCTTAGATACTTACATTCGCTACAAAAAAATATGCGTAAATGCACTGTTCATGTTTGCGCACTACGGAAACCAAAACCTAAAATTCGATGTTATCTTCTTTTAGGTTGGTTATTTTGGATAGCCACGACTCCAATGAGTTCCTTAACCACCCAAGAGACTCGGGAAGGTGGATTCTGACATAGAAGGATCACTTATATCCTTGGGATTAGGATTGAAGAATCTCACTCCAATAAAGAAGCCATGAAGGATATAAAGTTCTCCCTCAATGAGGACTTTTCTCAAACTCATTTTTATTGCTATAAATACCATAAAGGAGTACGAAATAAAGGATCTTAATCTTCTTCTCCCAATGATCTATCCCTACCATTCGGAGATATAGTTTTCCTCTACATAATTCTCAAGTAAACCTCACTCTCATAATCTAGGCAAGCTAAACTCCATTCCCTTGAAAGTCCCCAAGTTCACCTCTCTTCCAAAAGAGGAAAAACAAGTCCATTATACCTCTGCGATTGCTCCAAAAGGAAGACATTATGGGAAGCTTAATGACGAATCAAGTTGTGGCTAGGTAAATTTGTTAATGTATGAGCAGTGAAGTTTGTGGTCATTTATATCAAACAAAAAAAATATCATCTTCTCTTCTTCTCCTTCTCCTCTTTATATTTATGCAACTTCTTTTGATACAAGTTTGTAACACCAAATTTTGAGCGTTTGTATGAGGCAAAATTCATTGGACAAATTACCTAGCTGTTTTTAGAGGCTAGTTTATTATTTTATGTGTGGGAAACTAAAACTCCAGGTCTAAAAAGACTTATTAATTACAGTCATTTAGCACAACTAACCTCTGATTAACTTCAAGTTGCTCGGCTTGTATTAGGATTGAAGAAGTACAAAAAAGAGAAGAGGAGAATAATGGATGATATTTTAAATATATAATTGTATTTTCTTATACATTGGCAGGTTTACCTATCCATAATTTGGATCATCATTGAGTTTCCAATGGTATCTTCCTCAAGGAGATGGCAGAGGTATAAGGGACGTGCCTTCCCTTTTGGAAGAAAGGTAACTCGTAGACCTTCAATGAATAAATGTAGCTTGCCTTTGTGATGAATCTTCAACTTTTAAACTCTTTCCTTCTTGTTGTTTGCTTTCTCTCTTTCTCTGTATCTTTGTGTGTATCCCTCTTCATGCGTGCATACTGGTATTTATAGGCACCAAGACAAATTTAGAGAAGAGTCCTTGTTTTAAAAGAACTATATCTCTTTCATATCATTTTGGTTGGGATGGGATTCTTCAAATCTTATCCCAAAGATTTTGGTGATTCTTTTATGTAAGAATCCACCTTCTTTCATCTTCTAAGTAGTCAAGGGATTCATAGGAATCACAGTTATCCAAAATAACCACCCCGGGAAGAGATAAACCCGGATTTTAGTTTCTGGTTTTTGTAGTGTGTAAGTGTGAACAGTTCATTCACACACACTTTTAGGACGAGAGTGAATACTTGAAATCACTTTATTTTAGGCGAATGAGGATTCAAATTTTCATTCGCTAACATCAGTGTGACAAGTGTCATATCATATTGGCATTCGCATACACTTTTTGGGTTTCTACAATTGTCCCCTCGAAAAATGCATTGCGAGTGCAGCAAGGAGACGTTGCATTTTTTTAAGCAAAAATAATGACATTCTGTTATTCTTGTCGATATCCTTTCTTTATTTGTTCTCGAGACTTTTCAAATCCCTTATATTTTGACAAATATACCCTTATGAGTATATAAGTCTCCTTTTGTCTCCCTTGATTCATCTTCAAAAAATCTTTTCAACACAACTGCCATTGCTGAGAACCTAAACCTTTACTGTTCATTTAATCCTCGATTTCAAACCACCCTGCATCTTCTCCTGTCTTGGTGACCACACTAAAAGCATTCTTAGGTGTTGTAAACTATGGGAAACCCCTCTATTTAACACCTTTTCTTTTCTTAACCCAAAACTCTTGTTTTGATTTTAGGTGAGTTTTTAGGATATCAAATGATTAATTTCATTTGGATGAATAGCTTGGCTTCAAGAATACAGTCGTTTTGGTATAAGTTTTGAAGACTTTGGCTCAGTTTTGAGAGTTTTAGCCTTCAAGGCACATCCAGAATTTTGGTCTTCGTCTTCGGTGAGGATTGGGTTTCCAACAACCATTCGCCTCTTTAGAGCTAGCTTGAGTGGTTGCGAAATAGTCTCCCTGTGTTCAATCGCGGGTTGAGGCACCTCTATTCATGCTCTCCTCATTCATCAAAATGTAGGGCGCGAATGCGTGATCCTTTTCTCATTCGCCCACAGGCACGCCATCAAAATTCATATAAGCGTGTGCGAATGTGAATGTCATGTCTTATTCGAGCATGAAAATGCTCATTCACGCTAGTGCTTATACTTTGGTTATTTGACTTCTAATTTCCATTTTTTTTCCTTTATAGGGTAATGGCTCCTAGGAGAAAACTTTTATACGATCGTGAATGTTGTGAAAGCCTCCTTTCTCCAATTCATAAAACTCACGAATGGGTCCGTAGCCGAAGTCTCTTTGACCCAGAATTCCTTAACCCAATAACAAATCATGCACCAAGCCCTCCTGACTATATTAGACATGTCTGCAAGGGTTGGTGTCGCTTGGATGATCGGGCTCATGGAGAAAATTTGGTCCGTGACACACTACTTCCCTCCATTGACGAAGGGGAGACTCTTAAGGACTCAACCACTAGTGATTTTAGAAGTCTAATTCAAAAGATTCTCCTGGGCGAAGCGGTGTGGGTTGGCTAACATTACAAAGGATCTTCTTCCTTTTCAACCGGAGGAAGGAAACGGGAAGCTCTTATCGAGCATTGCCTTAACAATTATTACGCAAAGATAGATGCTATTGGGATGGCTGAGGCAGTACGTGGCTCTACTGACAGCTTTGATAAGCATCATGCGATGGTGACAGAAGCAATCTCAAGGTAGTGTCCTGACACTAACACTTTTTTATGTCAATATGGCGAGCTAGGGATCTCACTATGCGAATTCATTGGCGTAAGTCACTTGCCTTTTGAGGAAAGACTGATAGAAGAGTATATCCCCTTTAATGCTCATTTCGATAGGCTTTCCACCACGTGTCGGAGGTTATTTCAAATATTTTTTGAGTTCAACAACCTAAACGTTTCATATGGCAATTGGTTAGGCCGCATTTGCTAAGGTCCTTCAGGCATGTCTGCTAGTGGTAAACCTTGACCATGGACCAAGAATAATATTCAACAAAGTGTCAATATTGACAGCCTTGCATTCCTGGTCGGGGTATATGCAGCTTTTTTGAGTGGATGGGCTTTCTCGAGCAATGTGGGTGAGCGTATTCCCCCTGGTGTATTCATTGTTGCCGTTAATCTTGCTGATGGAATACGCATGAACTTGGTGGTCCCTAGTCTTTGCTACTTGTATAGCAGTTTGCAAGACATTGTAGAGGCCAGACTCCAAGAAGGCCGAATTGGGGAGAAGTTAATGTACCTTCTCCTTCAATACTTCTATACATGGCTGGGGCTCCACTTCCCTTCCATTTACCAGAGGGAAAAAAGAAATCTTTGCAGCATCACTTACATCAACACCTTGAAGAATCAATAAGCAGTGATGGTGTTATGCCCCGCTACATTATTTTGTTTTACCCAAAAGCTTATCCTCATCCCAGATCACTTGTTTGGTAATCAGATCCTAACAGATGATGGGTTGTTATCGGGGGAAGCCTAGGCATAATTTTTCTCTCTTAGGAGTGATGAATTGGCTTAGAGAAGGGACAACCATTTCCATGTGGAGGCATACAATCCTCATTGATTTTTTCATCAATTCTCATATTTTCAAGGACTTGTTTCCCTTCCTACCCGCATAAAAATAGTGGATAAGGTAACCACTCTGGAGAGGATCCATAAAGCATATCTATTCTTGTGAGGTCTGGTACAAGCAGCTGGGCGGCCATACCTGAAGAGATGGACGAGTAAGATAACCTCCTATTTGATTACTGTTATGCCAAGTAGTGGTATAACTCATTCTTTTCTGTTGTATGATATAACGAGGACGGGGCCAACTTAAACATTATTTTTTATAACGATCAAGACACTGTAATACTGGCTGATAAGTTTCGAAATAAAACTTTAGCCCAGAAAACATCGACCGTCCAATGGCCCAAGAGATCCAATAAGCGGCCAAGGGGCCCACAAGCAGATACAGAGGCAATTCTACCATCTCTTTCTACCACTAAAGAGGAGGAAGAAGAAGAAGAACAGCCATATAAATCAAAGAGGAAGAGAGGTGCAAGAAGTAAATCCCGTGGGAGAAAACCTCAACATATCTCATCTCCTGACTGGGTAAGAGAGCCTGAACGTATGTCTCCCATTCATGAAGATGATTTTGCAGATATCAGAGGTTATCCCATCGAAGAGCCCCAATGGACAACAAGAGGGGCGGAACAACACGAAGTCCCTTCTATCAGAGAATTTGTATCAGGGGGAAGAACTCCTGATGAGCAAAGGCAATTAGTTGACATCTTACCAGTGATGCAGGAGCAGGGCCTAGTATAGACTTTCAATCGTTCCTCCCATATTTCCACTAAGAGGAGGGTTGAACCAGAGGGTCCTATCGATTGAGATACTACTCCTGTTGGGCCCGAAGTGCTTAGAAAGCCGAGGAGGCCGTTAAATATTCAATGTTATGCCTCCCATCACCAATTGTATGGCATTTGTAGTGAGATTTGATGAGAGCTAGTGGCCTTGTGGCAACACAGGGTAACTATGCAAGATTTAGTCGTTACCATGAATGGGTATGACTTAGAGAGTCACTTTTTGGATTATGTCTTCAAGAAGGTGACGGGTATCATAAGGGAGCTTCAAGCATATATTCCTATCAACTAGGACATCTCTTTAGTGACTTACGACTTACTTCCTGATTTTATAGAGAATGTTCGAAAAGAGTTGGAGACCATGAGAAGGAACTTACCCTTTGTTACGCTCATAGGACTGTGGAGAAATGCTTGGGAGAAGATGAGGTGTTTCATTTTGTAGTCGAGTGTTCCCTTACCACCGACCAACCTATTCATTTTAGTGATGAGATCAACAATGTAGAAGAAGAGGCAGCTCAAGTCTAGCAAGCTCTAGTTATATTAGGTGAGACGGCTAGGGAAGAGCCCCATACCCCTTTCAAGGGAAAGGGTGTAGTCGAGGACGCTGAGCCCTTAAGCGTTGCCGGTGAATGGGCCTCTTCGAGTGTTCTAGAAGTTGGTGGGTCTTATTGTACATCTTTCACGCAAGAGCCGTGGAATCCTC
Organism: Platanus orientalis; assembly: GCA_025762735.1. Classification (NCBI taxonomy): domain Eukaryota; kingdom Viridiplantae; phylum Streptophyta; class Magnoliopsida; order Proteales; family Platanaceae; genus Platanus; species Platanus orientalis. The sequence goes on along the minus strand of JAOXJP010009417.1, from coordinate 6,506 downwards.
ATTCACCAACAACTGTTGAAAAGCATGTCTAGGTATACTTATGACTTTAGTATATTTATCATTTTGAGTTCCTTTATTCACATGGTTGTTTGCTAACAGGTTTTCACGAAAGCGTTACGAGAGCCAACGCCTCCTGAGGTGTGGAGACTAGCCACTGATGAAAGTCATCCTCAAGTGATTGAAACAGATGAGCATCGTGTCCCAGAGCTAGATTTGGTGACCAGATGGCATATAAGGCCCACCCTGTCATTACTCTTGAGGAACAATGAGACTTGGTCGAATCGGTGTTGGGTATGAACTTTGAAGGAGCTGATTTAAACTCCTCGCAAGATTTTAAGGGGTTTATGGGCATCCAGGTGCCCTCTGACAACTTGTAGGACATGGTTATGCCCGAAATGGAGGAGTTAGTAGATTATGAAGACTCTGAAAAGGACAATCAAAGATGGTCTGATGGTTCTGGAGGAGGGAACCCACTAGTTCATGAATTAAAGGACATCGATGAGGGTACTGATGGATTACTTGCAGCCTCCCCCGAAGCGAGGGATTAGACAGCCAGGAACATTGATGAGGGAGCTCCTGTTATGGGTAGTCCCTCTAACTCTACTAATGTAAGGGTGTCTGATGTGCATGACCCCCCTGAGGCTAATAATTCTTAAGACAAAACTGCTAAAGCTAGCGAGCCTACGATCACATCTACTGATGATGCCCTTACTGTTTCATCCTCACCACCCATCGAGAAGAATGACATTGCAGTCAGTGGGGAACTAGATGTGGAGGCAACTCAGGAAGAGGGCCCAGTTCAAGAGGAGCTGACGATTGACATGAATCTTCCTGAGTCAATGGTAACGGACGAGGGTCATCCTCATAATGAAAGGTATATATATATATACGATCACTCTCTACATTATTCATGCTATTCATTTATATATTCCTATGTGTTGAATTCTTCTTTCTTCTTCAATCCAGCTATTGAGGAGGAGCTCCTTGTAAGACAAGATACTATTACAATCCCTCCCATGGGTCATGGTAAGCTTTTCTCCTTTCTCCTTGTTATGAATACATCCCAATATGCCATTGCTGATGCTTCTTCTTTTACCTATTCAGATGAAATCGTGACCACTGTTAGTGTCATTAGGCATTCTTCCAAAATCACCTCAGTGCGCATGATCCATCAAGAGATGCTTGCGCTAATGGTAGCCTTAATACCTTTGTCTCCTGACCTTGTGTATATCGGAGGTGAAGTGTTGGAGGCTCTCACTGAAGATGTAAAGACCCACATTCGCAATGACGGATTTTGATAAGGGGTGGAGATGTATTTTGCATCTTTGGTCAGACAATCAATGCTAGCATCAAAACTTGTAGACATTGAAAGTAATACTAAGGCCCAGGCTAACCTAGATGCTATAAAGGCTAAGAGGAAGACCTTGATGGAGAAGCTAGACCAAGTTGCGATTCAGTAACCAACATTGATAATGACTTAGCCAGTACCCAGGAGGAGTTAGCGAGGATGCAAGCTCGAATCGCAAGTCTCATAGCAATCCGGGAGGCAAAAGCAGCATAAGGGAGCACTCTTGAGTCAAAGATTTCTTCAATTTCTTCTACCATAGACCGCCTTCGTGAGGAGTTTTTCAAGCTAGGTGATCAAATTCGGTCCTTTCTAACAATAAAAGAGAATTTATATAAAGGTCTTATTTCTGGCTTCCTAAAATGATATGTCGGGGAAGGATGTAAAAAAAATTTTATTAATGAAAGAAAAGATAGAACTTTATCCTTTATTGTCTTGTTTTTTCCTTGTCTCTTTCTTTACCCAACATTATGAGAGTTAGGCATAAATGACTTTTATAAGAGTTAAATGCGATTGACGTTATAAGCGTCGAGAGTTACCAACATTATAAGAGTCGAATATGATTAAGACCGTGAAGGACAAATACGGTTGACCTTATGGGAGTCGATATGTGGTTGACATTATGAGAGTCGAGTATGGTTGACATTATGAGATTCAAATATGGTTGACATTATGAGAGTTGAATATGTATGCAATAGCCATTATGCGAGCCACATGTAATCTCTATCAAGGTCGAGATAGACTGACTTTATAAGGGTCAAATCTTGCTTAATGTTTGGCATTTACGAGATCCAAATATGGTGAACTTTATAAGAGCCGAGAGCTGAAAGGCACACTCACTTATATCCTTTTTGGCATAAATTAGACGTCGTGATAACATATCCTTGGAGGGACGTAAGTAGCTTTCTCCCAATGATGTCGCCGAATGGTCACCTCATAGGAGGCACTTAAGTGACGTTGTTTGAGTTTTAGACCGTTGCGATGGGGTGGGTTCATTGTTTTTGTTCCTTTTTTGAGACACCCCTTTCTGAAAGGTTACGGCCATTCATGTCCATAAATAAGAGGCTTACATCTACTACCCTTCTCTTTCCCTCGGCTTTTGCAAACACTCTTTATTCTTATGTCATAGACATAGCTCCCAAGAGAAAAGTTGCCAGTGTTCCTAAAGTTGGAGAACCATCTGGATTGTGCGTGAAGTGAGATGATTCTTCTTTGACTGAGAGAGAGAGGGTGCAGAGCCTTTATTCGACCGTGGTATGCCTTAAGTCCCTTGTTCGTTCTTGTACTCAGTCTTTTTGGTTCTCATGTTCTGATACTACTGATTTCGTTTGCAAATGTAATAAGGATGCCCGTAATTTAAGAGATGGAGGTGCGAGTTATTGAGGTGCGCTAAGAGCGTGATGCATTGATCAGGCGTTTGGTTGGCCTATATGTTGAAGATGCAGATGTTTCTTTCATTTATATCTCGGACACATTGGATCGTATAAAAGCTTGTGTTTACAATTTCGAGTTCAGCGGCACGGTGATGTGCCTTATTGATGCTTTGTCTGAACTTTGTGAGGCAAAAGACATCAAGGTTTTAAAAGGGCCAGAGCATGATGTTCGCTTATGTCTTTAGGATGAGGAAATCAGAATGACACACTTAATTGCCTAGCAGACTCGAGTGTTAGGCGAGATCGGGCCACTAGTGAGGAATGCCGACAAGCTGATGGCATAGATGGAGGCATTGAAGGAATGCTTCAACAAAGTTCTGAACCGCCTAAAAACTCGCAAGAGGTTCATCGATCATGTGGGAAATTCTATTCACCAAACCATTTATATTGTGGACAGTTGTAAAGGCAAGTTGATAAGCCGATATAACAACTGACGTGATGGAATTTCTAGAGGAGTTATTTATAACCTGAACGCAACACAGTCTGATGTCAATGCGGCGAATGACGCTCTAGAGGTGAACGCAAAAGTGTTGCCTTCGTTGCATGCCAAACTCTTGGGTTTCAGTAGCCTTGATTCAGTAAAAGATTGAGAGTAGTATAGGGGAATAGGGCGAAGTGCCCTTTGTTGTAGCAACATCTTTGTAGTAGCATCTTATATTAGTAAAATTTTAATTTCCATCAAAATTTATGTGCCTTTAAAATAAATTTTTGCAAGTTATATTTTTATATTTTCCCCTTCCCCCCTTTGAGAAATGTATCATATAGTTATAGGACGGAATGAGATGGTTCTTAAAGAGAGACTGTGGAGCGGGTGATGATGGAGCTGTGTCTGTCTTATTATGGCAGGCTGCCTATGTACTCTGAAACAGGATCAATCTCGATCGTAGTTCAATTATGGGATTTTGGGTATTTTATCCCTTTTTTGCCCCTAATGGTTGCCAACTAGGATTAGGGTTTGCTTAATTTTTGCATCGCATTGGCATTGCTAGTTTTCAATGTGATTAGCAATGATTTGATCTTGCCATTAATAGATTGTTTTACTCGTGGTGTTGATAGGGGTTTTCGCTATGCCCTTTCCATCACGCATAAAACATATGTTTCCCTTTTTTACCCTTAGGATCCCTTAACCTAAGATTGGGGGTTATCTCATTGTTGTATCCCATTACCATTACTGGTTTTTAATGAGATCGACAGTGATTTTTTTTTTTTTTTTGAGAAGGAAGTGGTTGCATCAAAGGGAAATAGAAACCCGGATTGCCTACGTACCTGTACACGACAGGATCAAACCGACGAAGTTCCTTGAAGACCATTGTGGGTCGTTCTAAGGGTAGTATTTCTTTAAAAATCTGGCATTAGTAACTAAGAGGATTTGGTTGCCCTCCACATCATAAATAAGATATGCACCATTAAGATAGGTTCTTTCAACGACATACGGGCCGTCCCATTTAAAGGCAAAATTTTCTCTCTTCTCTCCTTGTGGGATCAAGTGGCAATCTTACCAGAAGGACAAGCTCACCTTTGGTAAAGGAGTGAAGCTTGAGTTTCTTGTTGTAAGCCCTGATCATATGTGCTTGATATAATTTTAGTTGTTGTTGTGTGGCAAGCCTGGATTCATAAAGGGTTTTGAGTTCTGAAAGGCAAATCTTGGTTGCCTCTACTTCTGTCAAGCCATCCTATATTACCACCCTTAAAGATGGGACCTGTATTTCAACCGGAAGAACTACCTCTGCACCGAATACTAGGGAATATGAGGTTGCTTGTGTGGGTGTACGAAAAGTAGTATGATATGCCCAGAGTGCTTCCAATAAATGCTCGTGTCAGTCCTTCCTATGCCTAGCCACCATTTTCTTGATGATCTTGTAGAGGGTTTTGCTGAAAGTAGTACGATATGCCTAGAGTGCTCCAGGTGTATGTTGTATTTTGCCATGAGTCGGTACAGGGGTGAACTCATGAATGGTTGGCCATTGTTTGTAATTATGTCGTCAAGAATGCCAAACCTATATATATATATGAGATGAACTTTAACGAACCAGATGATGTCAGAAGCTTTAATCTCCCTTAGGGCAATAGCCTCTGCCTACTTGGAGAAGTAATCTGTTGTAGCCAGAATGTAGCGGTGCCCTTTGGTAGAAGTCGAAGTAATGGGTCCCACTATATCCATTCCCCATTTGGCAAATGACCATGAACAAGAGGTAGTGTGTAGCGGTTCAGTGAGCACATGGCCGTAATCACTGTGCAATTGGCAAACATAGCATCTTTTGGCATATTCAATACAATTAACCACCATTATTGGCCAATAGTAGCCAAGCCTTTTTTAGTTGGTATTGGAGCTTAGGACCACTCTGATGTCTATCGTACACTCTAGTATGCACTTCATTCATCATGGTGTTAGCCTCATCAGCTGATAGACAATGCAATAATATGCTATCGAGTGACCTCCATATAGTTGATAACCTTGTAAAGTAAATTGAGTGGTGCGTTGTCTTATTTCTACGCGCTTGATAGGGTCAGACAGCTCCGTTCTATCCATGAGGTGTTGGATTAATGGCTCGCGCCAATCTTCCTCTTTTGTGGTTGGTTTACCATTTATGCCCTATGCATCGTATCTGGATAGTTCAATGTTGTAGATAAGGAGAGCGTCTTCTTCTATAGTTGAGGTCAACGGGGACACGACTCTTCCTTCTCTAATGTGAATGACGAGATAATCATCCCTTAGATGTGTTAGAGATGTTGCCAAGCTGGCCAGTACATCGGCTTGTCTGTTATGATCCCTTCTAACATGTTGTATATGCAAGCGCCTAAACAACCTGGCCAAGTCTTTAGCCCTTTGAAAATAAGGTGTGAGGCTCGACTTTTTAATATGTTAAAGATCATTCATCTGACGAATGACGAGCTCTGAGTCTCCATAAATCGTGAGGTCATCTATAGGGATTTCCAAGGCCAGTTCAAAGCCTGTGATTAGTGTTTCATACTCGGTTTCATTGTTTGAACGTCCTTCCGTAAGTATAAGGGAGAGCATGATGATGCCATTGTCTGGGGTGACAAAAATGATCCCAACCCCTGAAGACATATCTAAATTGTCCCCTGGGGTAACCGAAGGACCTCGAGATGCTCCATCAAAAAACATTTCCTAGTCTTTCTTTATCTGAACTTGCATGACATTCTCATTTTGCAATTCTATTTAAAGGGGTAAGTTGTCAAGTATAGGATGAGCAGATAAGAAATCCGCCAGTGTTTATCCTTTGATTGTACATTGGGGGACATAGTGAATGTCAAACTTTGAGAGAAGAACAGTCTACTGGGCGATGCATCCTTGTATGGAGGGACAACTCATGATATATTTCAATGGGTCAACCTTTGATATAAAGTGTACCGATGTGGTGAGGAGATAATGCCTTAGCTTTTGTAGTGCAAACACCAAAGCCAAACAAATCTTTTCAATGGGAGAATAGTTTAGCTTAGCACCAACCATTGTCCTACTGGGGTAATATAAAGTGTGTTCCTTGCCCTCCTCGTTGTGTTGGGCCAACAATGCTCCAAGAGATAATTACATAGCTGCCACATAAAACAATAATGGCCTACCTGGGGCCAGGCTCATTAGTACTAGTGGTGTCAGCACCTAAATTTTGACTCGGGTCATTTAATGGAATAAAAGGACGTCAAAGCAGCACTTAGGCATCAAGACCTTAGGTAACCCTGGTTTAGGGAGAGCAAACTGGACTCTAGGA
>JAOXJP010009406.1:0-17889 GCA_025762735.1 Platanus orientalis | reverse complement strand
GTGATTCTCTGCAATAATTTATAGTAGAATACACATGTATTTAGAATACTGAAATAACAATACCGCATCTAACAATACATTTAGAGCTAACACCTCTCTCATTTCTACAATTGTTATAGGACCATATCTGAATGTGGGTAACCCTATATATAGTGATAATGAGATGTTAAATAAACCTTAAAGGGTGTAGGATCCTTGTGAGATTCTTATCATTTAAGCTTATGGGGTCTACCATCCTAAATTGAGTCAAAAACCTTAATCAGGAACTCAACTATTTGATAATTACATCCAAATACTCTATTAATTGCAACAATTTATGTGACATGTTACAATTGAACTCCCAAGAATAAAAATATAACATTGAGGCCTTTCCTCACCAACATTTTCACAAAAACATCATTTTACTATACAATATCCCTCAATGACCTCTAAGACAATAAACTAGTCACTGTTAAACCCTTTTAGTCATTAGTAAATTATCTTTAGGGCATTAATAGATTAATTGGACATAAAAACATTTCTTAATAAATTATTTTTTAAAATACTTAATTAATTAATTAATATAATTTTAAAAATCATTTTGACAAATACTTTATCAAAAACACTAGATCTAGATTTACATGTCCAATCAATTCATGTTATTCATAAACGAAATATTTCTCTTTATCGTTAGGACAGTAGATTCTTTGTTGGGTTCCTGTGTTCTCTCAAACATCAAGCTAAATATCAAAGCTACCCATGATATAGCCACCAATTAGGCATCATTGGTTGAGAACTCAAAATAATCAACTTAAATAACTTAGAGAATTACAAGTCTCTCAGGTCAAAGTATTAGTTTGTAAATACTAAATGTGTTCATTATGGATCCCCTTAATGTATTTGGATTATGAATCTGTATGTAAGTCTAGAGTCTCACTTCAGTGATTGAGATTACATCACTCCATCATATGACAACTCTATACATAGCAACCTTCTAAGTGATGTGCCCAATATCACCCATAGTTGTAATGTTTCAGGCCTATAAGAATTGGATAGTTAGATCTCACCACACATAATTCATGTGTCTGACATCCTACTATGTTACCTGAGGACCACCTATCTCATCTCATGAGATCAAGTAATTACCCATAATCATATTATATACATGTGATGATGAACTAAAATATTTTATTATAAATGTCAAACAAATAAAATAACATAAAAAGTATCTATGATGGCTTTGTCAAGACACCTATTCTAACAAGGGGGATAAAGCCTTGCTGATGGCATTGGCTGAGAGGTGGTCTCCTATCACCCATACCTTCAATCTTCCTATGAGAGAGATAGGGTTGCCCCCAACAGACTTTTACATGATGACATGTTTTCCAATGGGGGTGACCCTTCTCCTTATGAGTTGGTGCATTCTTAGGAGATGATTAGGAGGTGTTGGGGGCCACGGCTCATATCTTATGACAGAGGGTTCAGAGGAGTCTTGCCCTCCTAGTTTGAGAAAGAATACATTTGGGCTATGGACGAGAGTTCAAGAGTGGAGATAGATTACTCGGTTCAGGAGTGGAGATAGATTACTCGGTTCGAGCCTTTCTCCTCTATACGTTCACACGGTCTGTCTTCAGTGAGAAAAGTGACCAGATTTTCTTTAACTTTCTCCTTGCCTTGGATAACTTATCCAAGGTCAGCACCTTTGGTTGTGGTAAATCCGCCCTTGGGTGGATGTACTCCAATATGAGTGAGGTTACTAACGGGCAGAAAGTCGTGTTCCTTGGCCTTCACTTTCTTTGGGAGGTAAAAGACTTGTATATATTTTTTGTTTTTGTTTTTTTTTATTATTGTTTACTTTAATTAATTTGATTAATGTCTTCATTACTTTCTTTATAGGTATGGTGTTATGAGAGGTTGACTCTGGTGGCTCCTTGTAGAAAGGGGAGAGACCTATTTCTCGTGCCTTGTGTTGAGAAGTGGAAGACCTTTAACACTCGACCAAAGACACAGAAGTCTATTTCTGTGTTTAGGAGGGATCTAGACTAGATTACTGCTACCTAGGTAAAGTTTTAATTAGTTAATGATTTATTATTGTGTTGTTTTTTTTAATTCATTATTAACAATGTTTGTTTTGTTTGTAGGTTAATTAGGCTCCTTGGGTAGCTTGGGGTTTGAGTGGGGACTTGGCTTGGGAGTTATGGGCTACCTTAGACTGGTCGATGTCAAGGGTGATCCTATTAGCCCCGAGGGAGGTAGAGTGGTATTTGAGGGAGAGGTGTTATAGGAAGCTACCACCCCCCTGATAGGTTTGTAGTGTCTAGCTCTCCTCCCTCAATGATCGAGTCAGAGGGGGCTTTAGGCATGGGGAAGGTGGGGGAGCACCCCTACTTAGTTCCTGACATGGACTATTCCGAGTGGTGGGCCACTCAGACTTGCAGGCCCTTGGGAGGTCCAATGAAGGGAGAGGTATGTTACATTGGTTTGTTTGTTGTTTTACTGTGCTTTTTAATTCTAACTGTCTTCATTTTTTTTTTTTTATAGGCTGGTGCTGGCCCGGCTGGCCAACCTGGGGTTGTGCCTTAAAGGGAGGAAGTCCCAGCTCCTGAGAGGAGAAAGAGAAAGAGGAGGACTCCAAGTGAGGAAGCATTGATTGAGAGTTTGTTGGGGATGCTCCCTACGGTGGTCTCAGTGACCAATGTGAGGGGTGGGGTACAGGAGTTACCTCTCCCCGATAGCACAGTGCTAAAGGATTGGGTTCCTCCCCTTCGATAACCGAGGTATTTTGTCTATTTCATTGTTTATTCACCATCATTTTATTTTCTTTTTTTCTTTTTTATCTTTTCTCTCTTCCTTTTTTTTAGGTGTCTCGAGAAGCTTTTATAGGAGTTCTTGAGATGTTAACCCGATCTCATGCCTTGGTGAGGCAAGTATGTCATGACATAGGGGAGAAGCTCACTTCTCAGTGGAGGAGATACAGAGCCCGCATCACTAAGGTTTTTTTTTTATTATTTTGTTTTTGTTATTTTTTTTTTGACTTATTTTCTGATTTCTAATTTATTTATTGGTGTTGATTGCAGTTGGGGGGATATTATCGGGGCAAGAAGAAGAAGACGACTGGCCGCAACCTATGAATTCTGAGGCAGCCGTTGTAGCGGGCTTAGAGTGTACTGAGAGTGTGCTAGTCGAAGTTGGGATTGGTGTAGATCTTGAGGTTGCCAAAGATGCCCATGTTAATGTTTCTACCATTGTAGTAGTAGAGACAACACTTCCTCAAGATTAGGAAGTGGAGGGAGACTTATCAGTGTTAGAGACAGCACTTCCCCAGGACAAGGGGAAAGGGGTAGCTACACCTGGAGGTGATCAAAGTTTGGGGACAGGTACGACCTATAAGAGGAAGCATGTAGGTCAGAGACCTTCGAAGGGGTGGTTGAGTAGGATGATAGAGAGAGGTGGAGAGGACCCTACTAGTTAGGGATTTGTATTTTTTTTTCCTTTTTTGGGCAGATGTGCCAATTTTGTAAAAGAGATATGAAATGAAATGAAAAAGGTTCTTTGTTTATTCAGCTTTTATGGTTTGTGGTGTATGATGAATGAAAAAATTAATTACATCATAAATCTGGAAATGTTCTAAGTATCTATGAAAATTAAAATTTTCTTTAAAAAAAACAGATTAGACATGAATCATTGGTTCTAATAGTAACTCATGTAAGCAATCAAGAAAAATACAACGGCAAACAAGTCCTATTTCTAGCCCTCTAAACTATTCAAGTATACCCTACATAACTTTAAATCAATGATATGCATGAAAACTTTATTTAAAGAGATTATATAAGGTTTCTCAGTCTAAACACCTCCCCGATTGCTCGGATCTTGGGAATAGTGACTAGATTGGGTTACTTAGCCTAACCACATTAACATAGTAGTCACGGTTCAAGCGTTGTCCACTGTCCTAAATATTTTTCTATATTGGTCCATAGGTGGCTAATGAACAAATATAGGGCTTATGATGTTCATGCAATATATGAATGATGTGACATATCTTATGGACTCATATGATAACAATATGAAAATCAAACATGTTTCTTAAATAATTTGTTTAAATATGAATCTTGGTCTTACTAACTAGTTCAATCTGACCTAAAACTAATGTGAGCATATTTTCTATCCTAGGATGCAAGTTTGATATAGTTTAGATGCAAGTATATCCTACTAACTAATGACATGCTTTATAATCTATGTGAACACATGTTTTTTATATAAAGAAATAAAGGGTTTCCAAAGGTCCATGGACCTTCCCATACCAAGGAGGGGCGATCCTAAGTCACTACTGGCTTCCCAAGGGGTTTGAGGTTAATTTCTATGACTTTGGATCGATGTAGGATTGATCCAAACCTCCCAGTTCGATCCAAATAATTTGGATCGATCCAAACTTATTTGGATCGATTGAACTAGAAACTCTCACGTTGCAGGTTCTGGGTGTTTTTTGGATTTAGATCGATCCAAGATTGATTCAAAGTAGCAAAAACACTCTATAACGGTTAAAACTTTAAATTTTTATTTCTAATCAATGGCCCATGTTATTTGACTGTTGGGGGATGCTCTAATCCTATGGATACAAGTGATTTTTGTCTAATATAAAGGGGATTGAACTCCAAATGAGCAAATAATGGTCATGAACTAAATCTCAACTCTCTTGCTCTTGTTTTAGGAATATTATGAGAGATTGGCTTCTCTAACTCTTGAAAAATCTCTCTACAAACCTAGATAGAAAAATCTATACCTAAAAAGACCATTCATTTACTGCACCTTGTTCCTATTAGGGCATATTATCAAGTGGAAGAATCCAAGGGTTGTCTAAACCCTTGAGAAGAAAGTGAGTTCTATAGTCACACCTTGCTCAAGAAAGGAGCAACCCACCAGTATTGGCTCAACTAACTTGAGGAGTCAACCAAGAAGCTTTGGGGAGCTATAGTCAAATCTTGCTCAAGAATGAGCAACCCTAACTTGTGTGCAAGGCAACACCAACCTTCAAGAGGTAATCTTTGCCTTTAACTTTATTTAAGTTGTTGAGACCACTCTTGTCAGAGACACCGGAAGAATCAGCACTACCGTCGATAACACCAGTAATACCGGAGACACCGAAAGAGTGGACCATAAACCACACCTGCCAGAGACACCGGGTGTAGCTTGCTTGGCAAGTAGATTAGGCTTTTATTTAATTTTAACCTTGATTGTAATATCTCCAATCTTAATAAAATTACATAGCTTAGTGATGATCTTTTGAGAGCAGATGTATGTCGTTGTGCCGAACCATTATACATCTTGTGTTTATTGTAATTGATTGTGGTTTGTCTATATATTTTTCATTTACATTGTCAAGCATTGCACATGTTACTACAATCACACATGCAACACAATTGAACATTTTCATATTCATGTGCACAATTCAATTGTAATCAAATATCGGAACAAAATTAATTAATTGAACAACAATTGAATTTGGGGTAATCTAAAAGGAATTTTAAAAGATCCTATTCACCCCCCCCCCTCTAGGATCAATATTAGAATTTCAAAAATCTCTCACAATCGGAGAGTGACGATGAAAACACTTTTTCTAGATAAAGACGAGTTTATGCATTAGTTTAGTGCTTTAAAGCTCAAAGTTTACTAGTTGCAAAAGATCAAGAAATTGGCTTGTTCTCATCATACCTAAGCTCACTTGTGCTTGGCTAACAATAAAAAAAAAAACTATTAGGCCTGGATGATGAGATTATTTACTTTTTTTACCTTATTTTTCAAATTTCAAATTAGGTAGTTTATGCTCAATTTAGTCTTTTTTTTTTTTTTTTAGTGAGTCAATGTTTGTTCCTGTGCTATATCGAGACCACCATCACACCCTAACCCTGCCTTCTTAGACCCAATCATAAACTACAACCTATTTTTTGTTGATTCTCCCTGCAATTAGTAAATGAATTCCCTTTGTATCTAGTATAATTAATGCATTTCAGTTTGTAGAATTTGTTAGATTGTGGTCCTTAGTTTGTTGCATTACATGTCATCTACTAAGAGTAATTTAGGCGACACTCATGCTACACGGTACTAAACCAAAATTTACCAAGTCCCAAAAAGAACCTCTCCTTAAATAAAAATCATCAAAGATCCATCTTAACCTTTTACATAGTTATAGTATGGCCACCCTTGGAGAAGTCCACGAGACAGATGGACCCTCTGGTCCGGCTCGTACTTCCATGATGTGAGCTCCATGTATGGCTATGTTTTATCAACTCTACTATTATTTTTATGGTGATGGGAAGTTCAATAACAATGGAATAATTTGATAATTATTTTTAAGATAATCATGAATAAGGATTAGTCGTGGACCACAATCCAGTCGCTAAAATAATCTAGTTGTGGATCTAGGTTGAGTCACAGATGACCCTGTCAGTCGCGAACACATTTCTTAAAGATATTGCAATTTTCAGTCACAGCTCAAACTCCATTTTGCAGTTTTCTATTTTTTCAGATTACACATCTTCTTTAGTTTTAGGGTTATGTTAACTGATTCATTCTAGCATAAAAGGTGTCGTTATCACGTTTCTTAAAGATAGTCGAGGCTTCCAAATAATGTGCAAGGGATTATAACCAAGCTAACTCCGGAATACACTCCAACTCGGGTAGAACCTTTGTCTCTCTACAGATTTGCACTCTCCAATAGAGACGAATGACACCTCGTTGGGTTCTTAAAGCCAAAAAGTCTTAGGGTTTAATTTTGTAGAAAATCCAACAACATAACAATGTTGTAGATCGGTCTTCTCAAAATAGATCATTCAAGAGATCAAGGTGGATTCTCTCAAGGAGAATACCAGATCTCAAGAGGATGATACTAAGTTGAATCAAGCAATCTCTCTCAATAGACGGTGTGGATTCAAAAGATATTTAGTTACATGAACTCAAGGTTGCATTCTTCTCAAGGAAGAGAGTCGAGTTCAAGAACCAAATAAGAAGAAGGATAGAAAGGGAGAAAGAGATAAGAAGATGAAGAGCACAATGTTTTCTCCTTCTTTGTCAAAGAGAGGCTTTGGAAAACATGCAGCAATAGCCGCTTAACCTCTTTTTTCTTCCTCTTCTTTTTTTAGAAGAAAAAACCTAATGAAAAAAATCACACATTTATTCATTCATGCTCACCCATTTATAGAGGGATAGAGAGAGGCGTGCGGCAGTGTGGAAACCTTAACCCACTATCACACGTCTCTGCATATAAGGGAAGTGGAATTGGTTTAGTTGCCATTCACTCTGCCCCTTGTAGCAAGTGGTTGTTATGTTTCCAATTCTTAAAATAGGGCAATCACCCCTGTCTAATGTTAAATATCTCAACAATATCTTATTTTAAAATTTTAAAACTAGGTATTAAGGTCTTTTAAGAAAGGTCGTTGCACATAAGCAAAGGTGGTGTCAACCTTGAACCTTTACATAGTGTAAACAGGATGCTGTCTTTTGAGATATAGTGGACTATGCCTTGAATAGTTCTTATTAACATCAGATTTATCACACGCACAGTCCTCATAGCAAGGTTTTACTCATTCACAGATATTAGAATTTTAAGGTCGTTACTATATCACAGTTTTACCGGGTGCTTTAAAAACAACCTGAATCTCATAGAAAGTGACCAGCTTTCACACTCAAATAGGTAAATTTCTATCAAGAGCATATACATGCCCCACCCCAATTTGGGACTATAGAACTCATTAAGAGAATTCAACTTCTCAACCTTCATCATTTCTGAGGAAAGCATTTGCAAGTAATCAACACATGTTCTACAGGAGCTACCTACTATAAGAACATCACACAATTCATCTACAAGAAACACATTTGTAGGATCACCATAAGAATGGACAAATTTCATTAAATGAAAATTGTGCTTATAAATTGGTTATATTTGGCTTGTTTGTCCATCAAACCTGAAAGAGAGCTAGGTTAGTTCCCCATTGAACCTTGGGCAATCAGGTTGGATGCTTACCAAAAACAGCTTACAAACTTAATAGTTTCATTCCCCTCAATGTACAGGAGATTAACTTCTTATTAAGGCCTTTTGATAATGAGTCCTCTAAATTATCTCTGGAGTTCACATATTATACAGCCACAATATTGTCAGTGATAAGACCTCTCACATGATTGTGTTTTTGGCATATGGTCTTGGATTTCTCATTGTAATTATCACTATTTGTTTTTGAATATAGCAACTTTATTATCATAGAAAATTTTTATTTCTAACACAATCTTATCCCATACTGGTATGTCTATCAACACATTCCTTAATTGTTATGCTTCCTCTCCTACTAAAGACAGGGCAATGAACTTTGATTCCGTAGAGAAATAAGTCAAACATGTTTTTCTTTTGGATTTCTAAGAGATCACACTTCCTTCTAGAGAAAAAATCCAAGAAGTCACTAATTTGGATTTGTCTAAATTTGAATCCTATGTAGCATCGTTGTGTCCATCAACAACAACAGGATACTTGTCATAGCATATTCCATAGTTCATGGTTCACGGTTCCTTTCAAATACCTCAAAATTGGATTGAATGCACTCCAGTGCATACTATCTAGGTTACTCATGTATATACTCAACATCCCTACTACAAAGGCAATTAATGTCTTGCCTAGTGCAATATATGGCATTCATTAAGTAGCCGATGGCTTGTGAATTCATAGGTGTGGGTGTTGGATCATATTCGAATATGTTGAATCTTCTAAGAATCTTCTTAATATATAATTGGATTGTGAAATCATAATACCATCATCATCTCTTATTATCTTGATTCTCAAGATAACTTCTAAAACCCTTATGTCCTTTATGTCGAATACTAGCGAAAGAAATCTCTGTGTCCTTGAAATAGTATAAATTAGTTCCGAAGATGATCATATCATCAATGTATAAAATGATTATCACACATGACTCTCTATTGGTCTTAAAATAAATACACATGTCTTTGTAGTTGGATCTAAATCCATTGTCGATGAGAGTTTGTCGAAATTTATTGTGTCATTGTTTAGGTGTTTATTTTAGTCCATACAAAGATCTTATCAGCTTACATATTTTCTTCCCTTGTCTAAGCATAACATATCCTTCTAGTTGATCCATGGAATATATTTTTGTAGTTTACCATTTAATAAGGCAATATTTACATCCATCTGATGTATAATTAGATTTTTAATTACATACATAATCACCTACGACAACTTAGTAGTTGAGTCCTTGCTACTGGGGTATATGTTGAACCCCGAAACCCATACCAATAGGGTCATGAATTTTGGTATGTAACATTAACACTTTTAATTATTAACATATAATTCTCCTGTAAAAAAAAAATTGTCTTTCTTTAATCATTTTCACATTCATATGCAACAAAATATTACATCAATCACATACCATTAAACATAACCATTCATCACATTCCCATAAGTCTAACCCTAATATAAAATTCATTAACCATAATTTTTAAAGGACGCATAAACTTGTATAATCATAAATCACAGTCTGACTTTCCAATCCAAATAATCTGTAGTCTAACCTAAACCAATAAAATCCATTACTTATTACATCCCTTTCAAATAAATTAACTGAATTGAAATAAACTAATTGAACTGACATATCATCTCTTTCTGTCAAGTACAATCTGCAATTATTCTTGAAGTATAACTTTATTGCAATAGAAGCAAGTTTTTTTTGTTCTTCTTGAATTCTCGTTTGTTGTAAACTCTATTCTTGAATGTAGATTGTTGTGGTCTATATTCTATCGCATTCGCTTTTGTCGGAAACTTTAGTTGATCTTCTTTCTTTTCTCGTAACCGAAGTTACTTTTCTATTTAAAGGTCTTATGCAAGTTCTTCTAGGGGCATCTCATCCTTTTTATGTTTAAGATTTTTCTTGTGATCCTACCATGATTGAGGAAGTTTATCAATGATTAAACCGTTTAGAATTAATTCATCCATTTTACTTCCTTCCTTTTTAAGTTATCTCGTTATGTGTTCTAACTCATGAAATTGATCCCAAACAAACTTTTTGTCAGTCATAGTAAATTCCAGAAATTGATTTACCAAGAATTTTTTTTCTTCTGGCATCTTGAAACTTATATTGGATTTATGGTGTGCATCCCATATATTTTTAGCATATTCCACTGCTTCATAAACATTGAACAGAGAATATGTCTTTTACATAAATAGTTGTCTAATTCTCACTTTCTTATTTGTCTGGTTTGTGCAAGCATTTCTTTCTCTTATTTCAATAGCTTTGGTGTCGTCAACACATATCCAATACCCAAATAAATGAAAATAATATGAAGTTTTTGCTGTCAAAGCCTAAAATTCGATCCATCAAACTTTTCCAATTAGTCATGTTGGACTTGGGAACATTAACATATGATTGGGCTATTGAAGATTTAGTCATTGTTTCAGCAATATTATCTTAAGAATGCTGGATATGAAGATTTGGGTTACAGGGATTTGTCAAGACAAAATGGAGTAACAATGCTCGAGTCATGGATCATGCTTTCCTTGAGACAAGATTCGCCTTGTACTCCATTCTTTAAAGAAACAGAGATTGTGACCAGTTAGCAAACTTGTCTCTAGAATAAAAACGGGTCCAACCAAAGTTGTGTTGTTGATCGGCAGTTTGTAACACCGTAAGATCAACCCTTAAATACTAATGAATAATCTTCCAGAACTGTATACATAGTGAACTCAATCGGTTTTCACAAAAACACAGGTTTTAAAAAAAGATAAAGGAAATAAAGAAATTTAAAGTGAAGTTTACATTAGGAATTGTCCTTCTTTTATAGAAATTATAGGTACACCTTAAGATGTGTTTCTAGACATTCTAGGCACCCTTTTCATGTTGAACAGTCGTGAATAAATGTCTGTAGGTGCCTAAGACGCGCCTCCACAATTTCCCATGAACGAAAACGTAAAAAATTGCAACATTTCCATTGTAAATTTTCGCTCAAAGAACGTTCCGATCAATCGCGCATATGCCAATCGATCGGACCTAGCCTTTCGATCAATCGGCATATGCCCAATTGATCGAATATATGCCTAATCAATCGGCTCTTGATTGATTGGGCATGTACCCGATCCTTCCATCTAAACTTAAAAATGTCCAACTGTCAGCAGCATGAATCAACTCGCTAGTCTTTGAAATCAAGTCAAGTTGGTTGAATCGAGGAGTCAACACATCGACTCGGTAAATTACACCCTCAATTTGACCTTGTATTGATCAATATCGCTTAGGTCAACAGATGTTAAACAACACAAGGGGATAGTTCCTTCTTCTCTTTAAAGAAAATAATCTTATAAGTTAATGAAAGTCGACTCCTTAATCAACCGGCTTCCCCATGGTCAACAAATGTTGACTAGTACACATTTTTATTTGCACCTATTTCTATCGTTGGCCCTAGATAATGTCAGCGGATGCACCATGCACCTATCAATGCAACAAAGAGAAAACCTATAGGAACGAATGCCACATTTTCTAGTTTATACCATGCCCCTTTTCCCCTGCAATGTTTAGTTCCCCACATGTCAAGTGTGTTGTATCATTAAATTGATGAGGCGTTTCATATAGAGGCCATATTCCAAAGATCAGTCATGACCTGAAGATCTTTCCATCTATCAGATGACCGTTATTCCGATTAGAAATCAAAATAAGTAATAAAGGAAAGAAAAAAAAAACCAATAAGATGAGGTTTGTAAATGGTATTTGCAACTTATTTGAATATTAAACCCGCTTACATATCAAACAGTTGTTGGAAAGCAGGTTTGAGCTTCAAGAATTTCATTTCATAGGCTGCTCCTTTACATTTAAACTGCTGGTGCGTCTCCGATTATCATGAGCGACATGAGATCTATGCCAACGCTTGAGCCATGGTTGAACGATAAGAGAGCTGCTGCTCATAAAGCTCCCGAAACACACGATATTTGGCATCATGGTACTTCTTCACCTTTGGGTCTTTAGAAGGATGGATGACCTGTCAACCATAATTTCCAGATTCACCAAAATAATTGGTGAAAAACATTTTTAAAACAAAGTCTGCAACCACACTGCCGGGTGCAAGTACAGTCAACCATCTATAAGCAAAATGTTGCAAGGTAAACTTTAAAATACTATATAATTATTTGATTTACCAACTCGGTCCCACGGTGCATACCTTACAAGCTAACATATACTAACCAACTATTAGATTTTCTAGTATTTTTGTTACCTATTAGAATGGATATGTTTAAGGTACAGGTATATACAATTGTAAACTTCCATACCTTATATGCCAAAGGAGACAGACTGTTAAACAAGAAATCCCAAAAAATAGATCCACTTTTTGCCTCCCTTCTAAAAATAGGATTTCATCTTGTACAAGAAAGTTATTTTGTTAATGAGAAATATGTATCAAAAAATAAAAATAAAAACTTATATCCAATTGTCTTATTAGTAAATAAATTGTCTCGCACAATTATTTGTAAAATAGACGGTTAAAAGTATTGGTGTTGGATACGGTTATGGATTGTCAAAGTTGCTCAACCCTGAAAATATTGTTATGGCGGTGTATATATGAAAAAGTACAATGCTTTTCTTTTTCTTTTCAAATTTTGTAGAATATTTTCACAATTTGGAGTGCACATATGAGATAGTTCCAGAACTAATACTTCTAATTGTATGAGTCCCTCCCATACAATGAGTGCATATTTTTGTCAATTCAATGGAGATCTAATTTGCAGGTCCTATCTGCAGAAGGTTGAAACAATTCTGATACCATAAACATGGGTACCTCCCAAACAAAGGGTGCATATTCATATCACAATCCAAAGTGTCTTAAGTTGTAGGCCCCATCTAGAAGTTTTCTATAAAAATCAAAGAAATAGTTAGTCCCAATCAAGCAACCGACACGGCAATCAAGAAGAACGCTATTTACCAGATGGTTGAATTTATCTAATAAAGCAGATTTTTGGTCTAAAAGGACACCTAAATGGGTCAATCATTGGCTGAATTGGACAATTGAGAATATGCACCATTTTGGACTCGTTGTTAGTACTAGTGTAACAGTACCAAGATTATAATTTAAAACTTTGCAACAGTTTCTCTATGTTTTGGGAGAGTTAACTAAAATCAAAAGGAATGATTTTTTGTACAAATTTCCTACTTTTTGGAGGTGTACAATGAAATTTAAGAGAAATACAAGCATACCCTAATTTCAGTAAAAATCTATGACATATGACCAAAAAAAATTTGAAATATCAGTGATATTTTGATAGAACTCAAAAAAAAAATCTATCTTTTCATAGATATTGTTTAACATTTTGACAAATTCAATTCACTTCATGGAAAGTAGAAGGCTGAAAAGAAAATTCCTATAATTGAGAATCTTTCCAATATCATTTAAATCACAAACCTTGAAAGAAAGGTGTGAATTTGACACCATACCCTGATAACTTGAGCTTCAGGACTATAGAGATGGAGCAACAAATACTAGACCACCCTATTCATGACAGAGATGAACCAGCTCAGTACTCCATTAGGTATTGAAGGAGGGAGAACATAATGCAACAGTTGTATTTTGGTTCATCATGTTTATGGAGCTTTTATTGTATAAGTCTTCATAGAAAAATTTAAAAAAAAAAGAAAGAAAGAAAGAAGAAGAAAACTTCAATCTGGGTGATAATGAACCATATCGTTTGGACAGTGCCTATGCAAGTCAGTTGTACATTGATGCTTTTGAAATTTTTGAGTCCGAAGTGTGTAACCAATTAATTATGCTTATTTTAGCATTTCTTGAAATGTCATTGAAAATATGTCCTTTCTTCCCTTATTTCCCAAATTTTTACAGAATTTTAATTATTTCAAAACAGGACTTCGACAAGGATATTCTCCTCAAAGAATTAAACCATACACGTAACAGTCTCCAATTGTCCTTCAAAGTAAATAGAAAAACAATGCAAAAGAAAACCCCGCTTTTGTGTTTATTATGCATACCTGACCAGCTGCATTCAGTGCCTTCATGGCATTATGGAGACTAGGATATTTCTTTGCGGCAACAGCACCAAGAATGGCAGCTCCCAGGAGAACAGACTCACTTTCTCTTGGAAGAATTATGGGGCAACCTGCATTGTTCATGGATCAGGACAGCTCATGTTAGTCCATATATGTAGTGTCGTAATCTGATCCATCATAAAATTCCAAAACCTTGTAATGTTTCTCTACCCCATCGATTGTACCATATTAGAATCACAGCCATGGTGAATTCAATAGCATCCATTGTACCAGTTTTGTCCCACTACTAATTATTAAAAATTCAAATACATTAAATATGCCATTCAGCCACAATTGGAGAAAACCATTGACATTATTCTCCAATCACTGTGAACTGCTGTGTCAAAACTAGAAACAGAGACCAGACCAGACAACTGATATCACAAAGGCTTTTTACCGGATGGAGCAAACCACATCCAGTGAAGAGGCAGAAGACGAGAAAATGTTCAATCCAGGAGGAGGAACTGTTTAACTATTTGAAATTGATAATTCAAGGCCAAATTAGCCGGCTCTATGCATGGCCATAAGTTTGCCGCTTGCAAAATCATAAGAAAAATTCTGGCCCTTTCAAACTTCGGTTTTTTGCTAGAATATACTTTTTTAGTTTGGATAAGAAAAAATTTATTGAAAAAATCTCCCCATTATCCTCTCAGTCTTTATAATGCCGAGCCCAAAACAACACCAAGTCTTTAGCCCTCCTATACACTTGCCAAGCAGGCTTAGAATGACCATTAAACACAAGGTTGTTTCTCTCCCGCCAAATCGCCCAACAAACTACCGCAGGACCCAACCTTCACACTCTCTTACCAAAGGCATAGAAAGCGGGCAATCTCCAACTGAGAAGGAGGCCCATGAGATCCGAGGGTGCAATGAACGTTTCCCCAAAGTCCCTAGAGACCCCACCCCAAATCTCCCAAGAGAAAGGACACTGTAAAAGGAGATGAGAAGCCGATTCCGCGTCCTAATAAGCACAGCAAACAAACACTTGGCATATTGAAGCCTTTTCTCCAAACCAAGTCCATAGTGGAAATTTTCTCCAATACCACTGTCCACATAAAAAATTGAACCTTTGGGGGAATCCCATTGTACCAAACTTCACTCCAAGGCCCCGTAATGATCCTATGATTAGCAATAAATCCTTAACAGGACATGACTGAGAAATCTCCCCCCAAGGCAGCCCTCTATGGCCTCCTATCTTCTAGATTCTGATCAATGTGCAAAGTCTGCAGCTTTCCCAAGAGTTGAGAAAACCTTGGAATTTCTCAATCGAATAAATCCTGTCTAAACACCAAAGCCCAGACAACCTCCTCCCCATGCACTAAATAATTTGCTGCCACTACTGATGAAGGATCCGCTGCCAATGCATATAAGTCTAGGAAGTCTAGCTTTAGCAATCTTTCCCCACACCAAGTGTCCTCCCAGAATTTAATCCACCGACCGCCCCCCACCTCAAAACCCAGGCCCTCTTTAAAAAGAAAGAAGAACTAAGACTACAACTGAAAGAGCCCCTTGCTGCCAAGGACTCCCAGCAATCCACTATACCGAACTTGGCCACTACCACTTGCCTCCACAAACTACCTTCCTCAACCCTAGACCTCCAAAGCCATTTGCATAGAAAAACCCTGTTCATTGATTTCACACACCTTAAACCTACTCCCCCTTTGTCCTTAGGAGTGCACATCATTGCCCAAGAGACCAAGTGCAAACCTCCACTGTCTTCCCCTTTTCTCCAAAGAAAGTCTCTTTGGATTTTCTCCAACACGTGTCCAACCAAACTAGGCATAATTAGAAGAGAAAGATAATGGATTGGGATTCTTGGCAAGGAAGCCTTTATTAAAGTAAGCATTCCCCCTTTCGACAAATAGCACGTCTTCCAACCAGTCAGGAGTTTCCTCATTCTCTCTATTAGTGGGTTCCAAACCTCCTGCTTATACGTGGCTCTAAGGGGAAGCCCCAAATAAGAGGTCGGCAACTTACCTTACCTGCATTCCAGATCTACTGCAAGTTGTTCCAAATTAGGCACCTCCCCTATAGGGATCAACGAGTTTTTTCCTAAGTTAAGACGGAGACCCGATACAACTTCGAAGCATCTAAGAACACATCGAAATAATCTGATTTGGCATTGGGAATTGTCACAAAAAATTATGGTATCGTCTACAAATTGCAAGTGAGAAACCACCGCCTCCCCCCTCCCTAAAGAAAATCCTTCAAATATACCCACTTTTGCCACCCTTCCAAGCAAATCCCCCAACACACACCCCACCAGCAAGAAAAGGAGCAGAGATAAAGGGTTTCCCTGACGAAGACCATAACTACAACCAAAATTCTCTCTCAGCACCCCATTTATCAACACCGAAAAGGAAGCCAAACTAACACATCTCCACATCCACTCCCTCCATCTCACACCAAACCCGCATCTCCGCAACACATACATGAATAAGTTTCAATTTACATGATCATAAGCTTTCTCAAGGTCCAACTTACACATCACCCCAGGTTTGCCTTCAAAAATCCGGGCATTGATACATTCGTTTGCACATATAAGGGCATTCTTCTAGTTGTTTACTTGAAGCATGCTTCTAGTGGTGAAAGAAAAAATAATGGTTAGGGTTTGGAAAGTGAGGAAAACTAAACTCAGTTGAGCCTTATCCTTACTAGGGGTCAGCTACACAAACCCTGTTCCACCATTCCACTCTTCAGACTATATTTTCCAATAAATTATAAGCACTCAAGTCTCTCCACACTAGTTTGACACAAGTCATTGTTGGCATTCCCTTGTCTTTTTCATGCATTCATACATCTGGGCACAATTATTCATCAAAAAATATATATGTATGCATTCAGATTGCACATCACTACTTATTGGGTACAGTTATTGGTCTTTGTTGCACATGACCAAATAATCCCAATCGACTTTCCTTCATCTTGTCACCTATTGGTGTGGATGCATTCATTTCTTATTGTATCCTTTCTAATCTTGCCATTCATCCATCTAAATATCCTCATCTCAGCAACACTCACTCTAAGTAAATGTTGTTTCTTTGATGTCCAACACCTTGCTTCATAAAGCAAAGCTAGTCTTATAACCATCCTATTAGATTTCCCTTTAATTTTACTGAATATGTGAGGATCACAAAACACTCCAAAGCACTTCTCCACTTAATCCACCCCTCTAATCCTATGAGCAAAACCCTCTTCAATCTCTCCCTCCTTTATTGATAATTGAACCAATATAATAAAATGGTCATTTGGTGTGTTCTATGCAAACTGGAAAGTGAATCAGTGCAGCATTTACTTCTCCATTGTAGATTTGCAAAAGAAATATGGAATTATTTCTTATCGGGTAATGCCAGAGTAGCTACTGCCTGTTATCTCTCAATGGAGATGTGAAGGTCTTGGAGATAGGGGAAGGTTATTTTGGGCTGCTCTTATGCATGGGATTCTTTGGGGCATATGAAGAGAAAGAAGCAACAGTATTTTTTTAGAGCAAAAAATAGAAGTTGCAATGAGGTGGTGGACTCAATAATCAGAGAAGAAAGGAGTTGGTAATTGGTCACAAAAGAATTCAAAGGCTTTTCGTTGTTGATATTCTTGAGAGATTGGATTACTGGGATAACTGGAATATCCTTTAATTCTCCTCGAGAATGTAAAGCGGTTGTAGTTTGGAAGCCTCCTTTAGTTGGTGGGTTGAAGTCCTCAAAGCATAATCCAGGTCCAGTAGGTTTTGAGTGTGGTTAAGAGATTGCAATAGTTTTTCTCTTCGGGCTATTTGTGGTCCCTTGGGTGTTTGCAACTCTATAAAGGCAAAGGTTCTTGGTCTTCTTATGGGTTTGGG
>JAOXJP010009385.1:0-32323 GCA_025762735.1 Platanus orientalis | reverse complement strand
ACTGCAAAGTATGAACCCAATAATGTTTACGAGTAATTATAACAGATGTTTTGCTTTAAAAATTTAGAGATGCCCGTTTGTTGAACTGGTAAATCCATTGGAGTTCTTACCACAGACTGGTTTCAAAACCCCTGTCTTCACCTCTAACAAACTAACCACTGACCAACCTTCCTATATAACATACTAATTAAAGAGTGCATGCATAGTGTTCTAATATAAAACATAAAAAAAAACTACATTTTTTATTAAATTAATAGCTTATTGAACTGTAAAAGTTTGGAAGACAGTAATTAATGGGTGATTATAAAACAAATTTGATCAATATACCTGTAATTAGTGTGACATCCTGCACCGTTCCAGTCACCCTGCCAATGTGAAGAAAAGAAAAAAAAAGAATGAAATTGTTTTTAGTTATTCAAATTGTTGATTGGTGTTGAAGGATTTCAAGATCTAAGGTACCTCTATTGGTTTTGGATCAAGAGTGAGAACAACACCAGCTTGTTCAGTAATTCTCTGATAGAAATCAAACAATAACACAATTAGTACAAAAGAATTAGACGTAGTAATCGAAAATGAAATTTCAACAGCTCTGTGTTCTTTTCTCTAATAATTACACAGAGAAAAGCAGAGAACTTAATTATATTTTTCTTTATAATTCACTATCATTGGAAATTTGCAGAACTTAAATGTAACAATAACTGGATTTCTTCTTTTTTTTTTTTTTAAATTATTTGACTTAAGTGAATTACCTCAAGAATATATCTAGAACACCATATATGGTCTCCCGCTTCAATCCCCACACTGGGACCCACTTGATATTCCCACTGCAAAATTGTGAAGCTGACTGTGATGAACAATACGAGCACTGTAACTACATTACATGTAGACCAGCTTGCATTTGCACATTTAAGTTTATATATACATGTATAAGTATCTGTATATATGCATGTAACTACTTATTTAAACAAGCTAAGAAAAAAAGAAAAGAGAGAAGAGAACCTGGCCAGGCATAACCTCCCCATTAGTGCCACTGATATTGATCCCGGCATATAAGCAAGCCTTGTAGTGGGCGTCTGATATGTCACGCCCAAAAGACTTGTCTGCTCCAGCCCCACAATAGTAGGGACCCTAAGATTATAATAAATAAAATTAGTAAATCAATTATTAATCTGTGTTAAATAATCTATAAACACCATTTTTTTTAATTTATATAAAAAGAAAAAAGAAGATAACTTAAGAAGCATCCTAAAGAAGAATTGCACCATTACAAACACCTGATAACTGTAAAATGTGGTTAGAAAGATGGTTTACCTGGGGACCAGGATAGCCTCCAACAGGCCAACCCAAAGGCCACTTTACATTTGTTTGGAGTAAGGTGTATTCTTGTTCTATCCCATACCTAATTTCAAATAATAGTAAAATTATTTTGCGACCCAATATTAGAAGAAAGCAATTAAAATAAGTGGTCACATGCTCACCAATTACCAACATTGAATCATACTCAGAAAATAATGATTCATTTCTTGTTGACCGAAACTTGCTACTAAACAAGTTATTTATCGAATTCTGGTTTTATCAACTACAATACTCAGCATCAGACATGAAGCATACATATATTTGTGTGAAGTTCATGTATGTATGTATGTAATTCTAAGGAACTTACCATGGCACTTCATTAATGACCTTTGGATTACTGAAGATTTGAGCCGCCCTGTGTCGTTTGTTTGTTGGGATAGGCTCTCCTGCTGGTGTGTATGAATCGCAAATTACCTTCATAAGATAGATATACTATTAACAATAAAATCAATAAAAACATAAATCTAAAAACAACAATAGATTATCCTAACCCACACAAGTTCAGCAGCAGCTTATATTCATAGTTACTTATACTCACCAAGATGTTATTACCACCTCGGAAAGGGTCTTTGAAGATTGCTTGAGGGCTGTTGAGAAAAGAAAAATTTGCAATAAATATATAAATCAGATCTGATCAAAATTATTATAATACCAAATATTGGAAAAATATCTTCCCAAGAGCTTACTATAAAATTACTTCACTATCTTCTCCAGGGGCTTGCCCGGTGCTCGATCCATCGTAATTCCACTTGGGAAGCTCGGAAGGATGTTTAACAGGCTTCGAGATGGTCTAAAAGTGAAAAGATTAAACAAAATCGTGACTTCAAATACAAGTGAAATTTTCTCTCATACAATCTAAAAAATAAATAAAATTATCATACCCTGGATTTACTACGCAAATCAATCCCAGACCCTCCAATCCTGATTCAAATTAAGATAACTTTCTTGTAAATTAAGTGGGTTAACAGAGATTTAGAAATCAATTAAATTTTAATGGAAATGAATCACATGCAAACCTTTTCTATTGGGAGTTGGGGCCTAGGCCAAACTTGCATTGAGTCAATGACCCTCATCAAGTTGGTTGGTAAGCCAGCTTTGAACCAGCAGGTCACTGAGCTAATGGTTATGATCATTTGGCCATTATGGCTTTTCAGCCGTAGCCCATTTATCAGACTGTCTCAGATTGTGCACCAAGTGTGCAACTGGTTAACTTTTAGGCTATAAAGAGTTTGTTGTGTCAGAACACAACGGAACAAAACATGGATCGGATTCAAGTATGCAATGCACGGAAATAAAACGAGAAAATAGAAACAACAAAGAACAGTCACACAAGAGACAATATTTAACATGGTTCAGCAAACCTGCCTACATCCATGGGCGAAAACAAACAATAACTTCACTAATATGGAGAATAAAGGAGAGTGCAATACGCACAAATATTAAATTCCCAAAGCCTAAGGAGAACCCTAAGCAAAACCCAAAGAAAACTCACCAAAAGGCAAATATGTTTTGCCTCTCCCTAAAGTCTCTCTTCCACTCCACAAAACCTAATATAAAATAATATATGTATATAACAAACAAACTGAAACCCTAAACATGTTAAAAGTCCCACAAAAGGTAACTTCCAAAAGAGAAAGTTTCTCTTTTGGTTTTTTGTATCGTACACGGTGTGGAATCAAGGCACCGATTCAACAAATCTCCACCTTGGCTTGAATTCCACCAAACCAAAATTGAACAAAGCTTCTTGATCATTTTCTCCACTAAATGTAAAAATTTCATGTTGCTTTCTATGAGCACACCGCTCACCAAAAAACCCAAACTTCTCACCAAAGAGCAAACCACCACACCTGCTTAAATCTATCAAATCTCTTACATAAATGTGATCCATTCGCTTATGCCACAATTGTATACAGAGTATACCTGAACATGGTGCAAAAGACAAAACTGCTCCACCTAGAATGGTGTTCCTGAGCAATTAAAACTTTTTTTTCCATTGAACCTCAAACATTGTAGTCCGTCATCGCAAAATCTTCAAAAGAATCTTTAATCCGTAACAACAACCTTTAGCTTTGATACTAGTTTGTTGTGTCAAAATAGTATAGCAAAACGAAATATGGATCGGATTCAAGTATGCAATGTACGAAAACAAAACGAGAAAACCGAAATAACAAAGAACAATCACACAAAAGACAATATTTAACGTGATTCAACAAACTTGTCTACATCCATGGGCGAAGACAAATAATAACTTCACTAATATGGAGAATAAAGGAGAGTAGAATACTCAAAAATACCAAATTCTTAAAACCTAAAGAGAACCCTAAGCAAAACCCAAAGAGAACTCACCAAAAGTCAAATAGGTTTTGCCTCTCTTAATCTCTTTTTTACTTCACAAAAAACCTAATATAAAATAATATATTTATATACAAACAAAGTGAAACCCTAAACCTGTTAAGAGTTCCACAAAAGGTAACTTCCAAAAAAGATATGTTTTTCTTTTGGTATTTGTGTCGTACATGGTATGGAATCAAGGCACCGACTCAACAATATATTAGATTCAATACAGTACATTAATAATTTTCAAGGAGTGTGAATTGTGAGATAAAAGTACAATTCAAGGCTAGCCACGGGCTGATGTGGGTAAGTGAGGCGTACACACAGCTAGTACAAGAGTCTGAATCTACCAAGTCAGCCCTTGAAATGGACGATAGCCGCATTGCAAGCTTATAGATTGGTGAATGGTGGGACTCTATTTTGCTTTCGTGGCTTTATGATTAGGAGACCATATAAGGTGGCTTGCCCCATATGATGGACCTGTGTGTGGATGCTTAAACCTTCATAACTATTGAATTGTGCCAAGGTTTATTGATATGGTTAACAAGGCCTAGATAAAAACCAACTCTGATTATCAATTTGCATGCAGCATTTGCATCTGTTTTTAAGCTTGTCAGATGATCATGTCACAGTAAATCAGCTATTGATAGAGGATTTATAACTTCCTCTAATGGAATTGTAACTCCAAAGTTTACTCCATAAACCATGCAATTTACTCGCCATCACAATTTTAAAGCACTATGCAGGTCTGAAGAAGCATACTTCTCAGCCTCACAATAAAAAATAAAAAATAAAGGAAAGAGTGAAGGATCCTTTCATTGCATTGCAACGTCTTCTAGACGCCTGGTTATGCGGATTTGGAAGCCATTCACTAGTCGAGCCGAAGGGAAGAATGACATCTGATCCTCTTTAAGTTGGGTCCACCTGATTAAACCATCCAGAGCATAATTCGATTTAGAACAATAAACCAAAATGCATATAGATGGTGTAAAAACCATATAGAATATAATCCTTTTAGGGGTATCTGTCCAAAATCAGTGTTGATTTGTAATGAAATGATTAAATGATCCTAGTCTTACACTCCTAAGATCTATAATAGCATGGCCATACACATGGTGCACATGTAAGAGGATGTGATACATCGTTCAAGAATGAATCTGATCAGATGATTGTGACTATTTAACCTACATACCTAGTTTCTTCTGTATCTTCTAGGGCAATTTAAAAGACTTTGACAGATTGGACAGTTATGACAATCTGAATGTATCAACTGTAACTCAAGCAACTTCAACTAAGATCAATCAGATGGTGGATGCTATCCATCTAAATGGTTACACATGCAGAGTGATCCATCTAAGTGCTAATAAACATTATGGCATTACACATGCCATGAACACAGGTAATTGGGACCATCTATCTGCTCTGCCTAAGAGATATCCTATTGAAAAGATCCATCTAATCGGATAATCACCATCTCATCCGATTGTTTCTTCTATGCTGGAAGTACATAGAGAACTGTGTAGAGAAATCTACATATGTGATGGTAATTACTGAATTATGACAGTTAGTTCTCTTAGTGTGCGTGGGCAGCATATGCATGTGTGTGTGTGTGTGTGTGTGTGTGTGTGTGTGAGAGAGAGAGAGAGAGAGAGAGAGAGAGAGAGAGATAAGCACCTGTATCTGGTCACAAAGTAATGGAGAAACAAAGAAATTTGAAGTCGAGCCAATTCAGCACCAGGACAAAATCGAGCACCTCCTCCAAAGGGAGCATAGAAAGGGCTGCTTCTCCAGTTTCTCTTTTCCTTAAGTCACAGCATCAGCTACTTATATTAGAAAAGAAACGTAAGCATATTCTTATCAAGTATGCACCCACAGGTATTGCAGGTATTTATTGTATGGCTGAATGGGTAGTTGTATGAAAGAAAGCGTGAAAGTTTGTATGTAGAAAATGTATTTCAATCCATTAGATTCAAGATACCCAAATAATGAGATCAACGGCATATCTGAAAAAATAGATCAGATTACTCCACATGGGTGGCTCTCAGAACTAACCTGGTTCTCAGGATCCATCCATCTCCAAGGATTGAAACTGATAGCTCCCTTGTACAAGCTTTCATCCAAGTGGACTGCAGAAAGAAAGGGAACTACAAAGCACCCTTTTGGTATAATGTAATCTGCTAAACAACAAAGTAAGGTTTAAAAAACGAAAATATTGGGGATAAATGCTGGATGTTGGTCATTATTAAGAGTTTTTTTTTTTATCCATTATTATTAAGAGTTTATAAAGGCTATATCCACTATTTCAATGGTGGGTAGATATTTTCGAAGTTTTTTTTTTTACCATTATAATACTAAAATAAGTTACATTGACAAAAAAATCTTGATTTGACTAAAAAAATTAGATAACAGCAGTTATACCTGGAACAGAGAATTATTTAGAGGGTGTTATTGCATACATGATGTAACTTCTATAGCCTAGTACCACTGTGTTATTATTAGCGGTTATAACATGATTGTTGTAACCTTTGGGCACACACACACATTGGCCAGGCTAGCAGAGTGGGCATCCAAGCGCACATTCCGCTTTAGACTGGTTTAGGCTGCCATAGAAGACTATGGTCAGTCTTCAATTTGAGATTGCTGCTCGATAAATAAATAGCTCACAGATGTGGTTCATCATTCTGCTTAATATAACCTAAGCCCAGCCCAATTATCTTTTCCTGAGCCAGGATGCCGCAGCGTATATGTCTTGGTCCACAACGGTTGTGCTGAGCTTGGGCATAGTTACTTAGATCCCCGTCTGAGCTTCCCCCCCCCCCCCCAAGCCCAAGCCTGGTGCTTGTGTACCCCTAAAAACCATGCATCAACCAGTAAAGAAAGTAACCACCCTGTTTCCTTTTCTCATGTTCTATTCCCCTCCCCTTTTCCTCTTTTATGTACATAGATGCAATATTACTGCAGGTATAGACAGAAGAAATTCTAATATAATTTGATAAATTGAGAGAGAGAGAGAGAGAGAGAGAGATTGTATGTAATTATGTAGTGGTGAATGTATTGACCTTGATATGCAACATCTTCTTTTGCCTCTCTCATCAACCATATTGCGATCCCCCCAAGCCGAAGTGTTTCATCAATAACCTGCATGGTTTAGCCCCACAAGAAAGAAAAAAAAAAGAATTACATTATAAGAGTGTAAAAATCTAGAGTTAGTATTATGGACAGGAGATTATCATCAATAAACACAGTATCAAGACACATGGCACTCAAGCAAGAGGTTAGAATCCACAACCAGTGTTTTCATCTATGAGATCTGCCTGCTCACAAATCACTTAGATCAATTAGGTTGGTTACATTTCCATATAACATACAGACCTTGTTTTATTTCCTTGGGGTGGGGGGTTGCTCATAATTTGTTTTTTCCTCCACATCCGGCCAAAATGATGAAATTAAACAACATGAATGAATTCCATATGATGTGCTTGAAGCTTACCAATGTGGATGCACTAGTTGCACTACGTTACACCTAGTCTTCAGTTTTATTAACGTGCCAGCACCTCATAAGTGCTGCATGCAGCTCAGATGTGATGAATAGCTGGCTGCTCATGGCACATACATGTTGGCCTTGATATTAAAAGATCCAATAGGTATCTGAGCCCAGCCTGGTTAGACCAAGCTTGAGTTTCATCTAAAGGTCCTTATAGTCTAGGCATGGCACTGAATTTCAGGCTCATTTGCTCAGACATAACTAGGGCATGGCTGAAATTAATTCCCCAAACCAAATAGTAGCTTCTAGATCAGGCATGAGCTTGATAGTTGGGTGCAGATGTCATTGAGAGAGGCTTAAGCCCAACTTAATAAATTCAGGGATGGGCTCATAGTGACCCCATGGTAGGCCATTGCGCACCTGTAGGAAAGGGCCATATGCCTTTATGGGGGCCTCAACTTTAGAGAAGGGAATAAAAAAATAAGCACATTTCCCATTTTCAGTACTCAATAATTCCATATTAAAAGAGGCTGTCCAACTTACGCATTGTGTGAATGGCATAGTTTTGTAATCTTGCCATGTAAGCATGTCTCCATCAGAAGTACTTCTTAAGCTATCTTGCTCCTCCTGTTTGAATGAGCACAAAATGTGAGAGAGAGAAAGAGAGAATTCCTTATTAAAAAATCAAAGCCCCCTAAAAACATCATGTAGTCAAAGGAACCCCCGTATTTCTCTAGATACTTGGTACTTGAAACTTTGGATAGAGTGATTGAGCTTAGACTAAGAAATAAAACTAGAGTATCATAAATTAGCTTGTACTTATGCCAGCGAAACTGAATACCAAAGGCTTTTTTTTTTTTGGTTTCTGGCCCCTGCCAGGCGCATTTTGTACCATATTTTTATGAAGAAAAAAAATACCAAAGCTATTTCCTTACACAATTGATAGAAAAATATTGGGAGAAGAAGAAAGATCTTCATATGTCCTAGTTGACTTAGAGAAAACCTATGAGCAGGTTTCTAGAGAGATCATCTGGTGGTTTTTGGAAAAGAAAGGGGTCTCATCTCATGAAGATATATTTTAAGATATG
Source organism: Platanus orientalis (assembly GCA_025762735.1). Lineage (NCBI taxonomy): Eukaryota > Viridiplantae > Streptophyta > Magnoliopsida > Proteales > Platanaceae > Platanus > Platanus orientalis. The sequence goes on along the minus strand of JAOXJP010009385.1, from coordinate 24,061 downwards.
TAATTATGTATGATGGAGCAGTAACTAGTATTAGAACAATTGGGGGAGAGACGAGTAGGTTTTTGATCTCATTAAGAATACACCAGGGGTCTGCATTGAGCCCTTTATTATTTGCATTATTTATGAATGAGTTGACTAGGCATATTTAGGAGGAGATCCCGTGGTGTAGGTTGTTTGCTGATGATATAGTTTTGATTGAAGGAAAGGGGGGTAAATTCCAAGTTAGAAGTATAAAAAAAATGCTTTAGAATTCAAAGGTTTTAAGATAAACCAGACCAAAACATATATATGGAATGCAATTTTAGTAAATATAGGAGAAGAAATGAGGGAGAAATTTAAGAGGAAGTTGCTTATGGAATTCAAGTGGGATGGATAAGTGGAGAGGTGATTTTGGAATGTTGTGTGATCGACACATCCCATTAAAATTGAAGGGGAAATTTTATGGCGGCTATAAGACCAGCCATGCTTTATGGAATAAAAATCAGGCAACAAGAAACAACACATACATTGAGTGAGTGGAGCTAAGATGAGGATATTGAGATGGATGAGTAGCAAGACTAGACTAGAAATGATGGAACCAGAAATGAACGTGATGCAGCACCACCCAAGAACAAGGGGTCCTATGTGGTTAAACCCCAAGGAATTATGACAGATCTGTAATCAATCCACAAGGGAATATAGTGGCTGTATAATGTTAACAGATATGTGTTTCGAGTAGGCTCTTAAGTAGTCAGAGAAAGGCCAAAACAATGACTGTTTAGGTGTGGGACAGCAGGGTTTGTAGATTAATAATCTGGTTCAGGATAGTCTTCAAACAGTGGGTTGGCAATAGGGTAAATAGGGTCTGTTCAGGGACTAAACAACAGTGTACTGAGGTTTTATGGCTGAACAGGGATTGTTCAAAGAACTATCAAAATCTGGGCAGCAAAGAGCTGGATTAGTAGCCAGAACTCATAGAAGAGAACCAAAGGAACTCGAGACACTAATAACATCAGAGGAAAGATGCTATCTGGAGCAAACCGTTCTAGGTAATTCAAGAGAAGTTTAAGAACACACCTAGGTTAACCAAGGGTCCAGTATTCAGTCTGCTGCAAGTCTTCAGATAAGAAATTCTATTCTTTATCTCACAGACAACCAGAAAATTCCACTTTCAATGCTGCTGTAAGTTAGAAATCATGGACAATTCTATAGTAACCATGTGCAAATCGATTGAATCCTCCAGATTCATGTGCCTCAGAGTATTACTTAGGTGGGAAATCAATTTTCTGGATTGAAAAACAGAAAGTGAATTCAAGACAGGGTACTCGCAGGTCTGAACAGCAAAGGGGAATCAGGATTTGATGTAAAAATCAAGCTAGAGGGAATTATTAGGTGGCCAGTTGGATTAGTATTGAGAAAACTTAGGGTTTAGTGTTGGGAGATAAAAAATAAAAAAAAATGGGAGAGACAAGTGTATGAGCAGGATGGGTTTAAGAAACACTTCAAGACAAAGCTTTCTTGATGGGTTTCAAGGTCATTTAGTGGTGGAGTTGCAGAAAAACAGCAAGTAATCAAAACAGAAGAAAGAAGGAAAGAAAGAAAGAAAAAAGTACCTGGTGGGAAAATCCCTTAACCACAACCCTAATAATCTCTACCTGGGTTTTCAAGCTAAGGCACTAGCTTGAAGGAGAGAAGCACCACTCATGGAAGGCCCCGAATTATGTGAGAACCCGATACGTGAGAGCTGTGTGAGAACCAGGTGAGAGGTCGACACACAGTGGATTTTGGAATCCTATGCAAGCCCTTAACTATGGTTTTCGGTTTATAGTGGATTCCATGGCTCTTCTCCCTTGACAACAAAATACCCAGTGAAACCCTAACGCAACCCGACGCTTTTACCCCCTTTTGAATCTGCCCCACGGCTCTTCTCCTTCTTCACCGGCGACAGGCGACCAACAGCAACTGCCCTACTCACTCTGAATCTCCATGCTCTCCTTCACCAGCGACAAACGAACCTCCATTAGAGGCTGCCACTCTGATGCAAAAATGTAGGGGGGTGGGATTTGGCAACACTATATGTAATTTAATCAAATAAAGGAACACCTGATATGTGGTTGGACAACAAAAGGTTGAAGACATTCATCAAAAAAAAAAAAAAAAAGATTGAAGATTCCCCTGTGAAGATAATGGCGAGCATTTTTTTAATTGATAATAGTAACACATATCATTGTTTTTCTATAACAAAGTAACTGGTGCCAAAAAACTAGCTAGTACAGATGCAGAATTTTGTGAAGAAAACCTTAAGCTTAGCGCAAACTGTATGGTAAACCATGGAAACCAATCTCTCTAGATTCTAATACTCCTCAACCTAGCATTTTCATGTATTTAGCTACTCATATATTGCTTGACTGAATGAAGACCATAACTTTAGATTTTACTAATTTGGGTTTGGAGAGCCAGTCAACTCAACTTGACCTTGGCTTAGACGACTCCATTGTTTCAGTGAGGCCTCATGACCTAGCTCTAAATGTATCTTTAGTGTGATATGTTCTTCTTGACATTGGCCTTGGAAATATAGACCATGTACTTTCCACAGTTAGTCATTTGAAATTTAGAACTGCTTGGGACTTCTAACCAGAAAAGGTGCTCTGTGACAATCCAGTTTTACCAATATGTTGAACCTTGTTGAATTGGATTAACACATAGACATAATACTGGTGTTGTTATCTATCAAAAAAAAAAGTGGGGTTATTATGCAAGACCTGCCGCTGCAGTCACCAGTCGTTGGTGAAAAAGGAGAGCATGGAGATTCAGAGCAAGTAGGGCCATTGTTGTCAGTCACCTGTTGCCTGTCGTTAGTGAAGAAGGAGAAGAGCTATGGGGCAGATTCAAAAGGGGGTAAAAGCGTCGGGTGGGGTTAGGGTTTTGCTGGGTATTTTGTTGTCAAGGGAGAAGAGCCGTGGGACCCACGATAAAAACCACAGTTAAGAGCTTGAACGGGATTTCAAAAACCACTACGTATTGACCTCTCACCTGGTTGATGGTTCTCACACGGTTCTCACATATTGAGTTCTCACATAATTTGGGGGTCTCTTGGAATCCCCAACAACCAAAGAAATTTTCTTATTACTTCAGTCATAATTGATTATAATGACTCCCATATTTAAAGACTAAAACAGTAAAAGAAATAGACAGTTTCCGAAATTAGAAATATTTATTTATTAGACTATCTTTGCCCTAACATACTTGCTAAAAAAACAAAGAAAATAACCAAATCGTGTGGCTCAAGTCAAGTAGTCGATCGGTATTGTTTTTACATATACCATGTGCTACCAATTAAAACCAAAAAATAAAAAATAAAAATTCCTTTCATATCCTAAACTCTAATAAGGTATATAATAAAAAAAGGCGACCCAGTGCACGAGACTCCCGTTAAAGCAGGGTCTGGGGAGGGCAAGATGTATGCAGCCTTACCCCAATTTTTGAAGAGGTTGTTTCCGTGACTCGAACCCGCGCCACCAGGGATGCTAACGGTAAGCCTTACCGTTGGGTCAAGCCGCCCTTTCTTAATAAGGCATATAATATGAAATAAAATAGTAAATTGACTCTAAGAAACTCTTAATCAGCAACATAACTACTCTTTTGATGTGAGATCAAGTGTCCCTCTATGGTATTCGCGTGTGGACCCCACCAAGGCCATGTGTGGGCCCCACTTGGCTCTAATGTCAGCATCACATTGATCATTACTATTCTTTTTATTGATAACAAGAAATGTTAATATCAGTTTCACTTTCCACTCTCTTTTTTGTTCATACACATAGAATCCTTAATTTATATTTTTTGACTAGTGTGGAGTTGTCAAATAAAATAAAGTTATGTTTGTCATCCTATTGCCCCTCAAACTAGGTAGTGCATCTAGTCCTTCCTCATATGTTTTTGTAATATTTGGGTCTAAACTCATTGATACATTAGCCATTACATCTAGTATCAACAAATAACATAATGTAAGTACAACTTAGCTTAACAAAGTCTTCTCCCAACTGCTTGGGTTGGGCTACATGTCATTTCTCATTACTTTAACTAAAATCAATTTTGGCTTTCCCCTTGTCCTTTCAATACCTTCAACTTGTACCATATCACTCCCCACTGGTGTAGTCATTGGTCTTTATACATGACCAAACCATATCAAATGACTTTCCCTCATCTAGTCACCTATTGGTGCTACCTCTAAGTTCCCATGCAAACTTTATGATGCGGACATTAGAGCCAAGTGGGATCCACACATGGCTTTGGTGGGGTCCACACGAGAAGACCATGGAGGGACACTTGATCTCACATTAAGAGAGGAATTATGTTGTTGATTAGGAGTTTCTTAGAGTCAATTTATTATTTTATTTCATATTTTATGCATTATTAGAGTTTAGGATATGAAGGGAATTTTATTTTTATTTTTTGAATTTAATTGGCAGCACATGTAATATGTAAAAACAGTGTTGGTCAACTACGTGACTTGGGCCATACGATTTGGCTATTTTCTTTTTTTTTTAGCAAATGTGTTAAGACGTAGATAATCTAATAAATAAAATGTTCTAATTTTGGAAAATATCTATTTCGTTTACTGTTTTTAGTCTTCAAATATGGGAATCCTTCTTGTAATCAATGATTACAATTGAAGTAATAAGAAAATTTCTCTGGTTTTTGGGGTTTTCACGAGTGGTGTTTCTCTCCTTCAAGCTTGTGCCTTAGTTTGGAAACCTGGTAGGGATTACCAGGGTCATGGGTTAAGGATTTCTCCACAAGGTTTTTTTCTTCTTCATCTTTCTTCGTTTTTCACTTGCTGGTTTTGCTATTTCCCCACTTAAGAAACCATTAAAAGAACCTCTTTCTTTATGTGCTTTTGAAATCCTCCACCTAAAGATCAATCTTGATCTTCTTTTCTTTCTGTTTGCAACCCACAAACCAGTAAACACTTTCTCTATGACCTACGGCTACAGCCCTGTGGTTTTCCCTTGCTATCTCTACCCAAGAAATTCCCAAAACCTTTACACAAGCCCTGTAACACTTTGGAAAGCCTTAATTCCTTAATTTCAGAGTTTGAATCAGATCTTCCTACACTAGTTGATCCCTGCGGCTGCATCAGAAGTGGATTTCATCACTGATTTGGATTTCAAACCTGAAATCTTTTTGGTTAGTTACCCACGGCAGCACCTGGAGGAGCCTGATTACTTTGTGAGTTTGATTGATACCCTGTATCATCATAGAAACTGATTCTGATGCTCTGTTCTGGGACTTTCTAGCCTATTTAGTCACACACATACCAACCTGAAACAGCTCAGTTGTGAGCTTTGATTGGCTACAGAGTTAACATCTCAGGTATCCATCTTTTAGCCTACTGTTCTGTCTTCATTCTGGTCTGTTTCTGTCCCAGAATAGCCCTATTATAACTCCAGAACCTGTCCTATTAGAGGTTTAAGACCTCTAATAGGTCTTAAACCTGATCAGGTTTACCCTATTTTCCCTTCTGTCAACCTGAACTCTGTAGCCTGTCTACCTATAATATCTTTCTACAAATCATCCCTTCTGTATTCTCTGTTGAACCCTTGCCTAGTCCCCAATCAGCATCACATCTATCCTAGAGAACCTGCTATTCAACTCCTAACCAAGCCAATAACAGCATGTACCAACACTTAACCAATTGTGCTGCATCACAATGCTATGAAGACAACTGTTCCTGTGTACAGGTCAGACTCAAAGAATTCCTAGAACCGCTCTGATTTTATCTGTAGGAGCTGTCCTTTCTAGTACATTAGGAGGTTATGTTTTCATAGAATTTTCTCCTTTGATAAGGGTTCACCAGTAAAAGACAACATAAGAATCAAATAACAATTAAATTCTAAGGCTCATATTACAATGGAGATTTTTTTTATATAAAAAGAAACTTGGACATAGTTATTCAGTATCAACTCATGAGCATAAGAGGGTTTATCATTATACCGTTAGTTGCTTCAATGCCCTGGGACAATGAGTGAGGAAATAAACAGCGAAAAGCATTGTTTTTGCCGTCGTTTCATTCCCAGCAAAGAGTAAGTTGATAATGAAATCCGCAATAGCATTGTCAGGTAGGCTTTCTTCTTCCAATAGTCTCCCAAGCATGCCATTACCAATTGTTAATGCTGATTGTTGCCTGCTTATATCTATTGTCCTGTTGATTTTGTCAATGATGCTCTCCCTTGCCTGCCATGTGTAATACATGTATCTATAAGCCAATTTCCTCAATCATTAATATTACTAGATTCCTGCTCCAAACAAAGTATATTTGTCTGTGCAGTTATAAAGATTGTTTCTATCACTTGTATGTTTTCAGAATTTTATTCAAATGGTTAAAGCTTTCATGAACATTTCACCTGCATGGCAGTACGGTAAGCAAAACCTGGAAATTTGATGGGAACAGAAAGGCAACCATCAACAAAGTCAGAAAACAGTTGGGCCATCTCATTTATTTCTGACTCATTTGACACTCCCAATAGTTGATTAACCATCAGATGAATAGCCACCTGTATTGAAAACTAAATAAATCATTTGATCAATAAGAATACTTTTATCATTTATTTTTATAATTTATACACAATATATAATGATTACCATGAGAATTTTCAGAATTCATGTTTAAATGCTTCGGCTTAATGACTTATGCTGGCTGTCAACCTGTTGCAACCCTCCTCCTTTATCCAAGCTTGGGGCTGGCAGTGCAAAAACACAGACGGATGAAGTAGAAAGGTGCTTCTGAGTGATATACGATCAATGAATACCAATTTGAAGAAATGACTTTTAAAATGGCTATAAGATCAGCCATGCTTTATGGAGCAGAATGTTGGGCAACCAACAGACAACACATAAATAGAATGTGTAGCAGATGTAAGGATGTTGAGATGGATGAGTAGCAAGACTTTAAATTTTAGATTAAAAAATGAAATGCATTCATGAGAACTTAAGGTAGTAACAATAGATGACAAGATGAGGGAAAGTCGACTGAGATCATTTGGTCATATGCAAGAATGCACCACAGAAGAAGTGATAGGGTGCAAATTAAGGGTGTTAAAAGGACAAGAGGAAGGTAAAAAATAACTTGAAATGAAGTAGTTAGGAAAGACATACGTGCTTATGATATAATGGAAGATATGGCCCTACATAGAGTGGAAAGACAAAACAGGATTCTGTAGCCAACCCAAGTAATTGGGACAAGGCTTTGTTCAGTTGAGTGACATGAGAAATTAAATATTTTAATGTCAATAGGAGAAACAAGAAATCTGAACAATGCTGTTGGTTCAATTTATGAGATTCCTATATAACACCATTCCTAAACATTAAGTAAGATTATTAATGATTTAGGTACCAGGATATGCAATATATAGACTCAACATGTTTATAACTGCAGTCTAAAAATGGAAACTGAAGTTGCTCTAGTTTTATCATGTCGTGTCTCTCAATATTTCATTTATCAGAACATTTAGGGTCTGATGTGTTGGCTAATCAGTGTTGGGTACCCAGTATCCAGGAACACCTCATGGCCTTTCTATAATTAGGTTTATCAACAGGCTGGCTTGGGTGGGGCACCAGGCTTTAGTCCTAGCCCAAGCATGTCTCGGCCCAAATAGTGAAACAGGCCAACTTCTTCAGACCCAAACCCAGACCAACAAGCTTGTTCAACATCTTTGGCCGGGTGTGGGCTATAATCAAGCTAGTACAGAAAGAAAAAAAAAACTTCACATTACTTTAATGAAGAACTTCTATTTGAACCTCATAGTTTCAGCAGCGCCATCCACAACCACACGGTCTTGAATCAAACTATAAGGTGCAAATATGGTGCCATTATAACCACACAATCCTAAATCAAAGTTTGTGCATACTAAAAAATATCGCCAACTGTATTTTAGGCCTGTCCAAACTCCAAACAGCCTCCTAAGATGATCAAAGGAAGTGATAATATACCATATAAGATTTAAAAAAAAAACTACTTGCCTTTCTGCAAACATCCTGAAGAAGAATGACTTGATTGTTGTGGAAATTATTCAAGGTCTGAAGCATAACCACTTGGATGTCCTTCAAGAAATGAAACCTGAGCTTCTCAAGCCTCATCATGTTGGAGGCTATCCCATGAAGTTTTCTTTGTTGCTCCCCCTGCACGGTGATTACGCCATTTTTTCCGACCAAATCTCTAAAAGACTTGGGATAACTCGACTGGAATAACTTCCCTTCATTTTGCATTACAAACCGATTAAAGGTTGGATCAGCTGAAACAATGGCCCATTTTCCAAACAGGCTACATGAAAATATCCTTCCAAACCTGAAAGAATTATTAGTAACTTCACTTTAATTATGAACTCTATAAAACAAGAAAAATTATATATAATAAACATAGATGATAGAACCCAGTTGATATTACAATGTGGCTATGTTAGAGAATTCAATAAATCATAATGCAACCAAGAAGAAAACACTAAGAAGACAATTCAATAATTCATAACTCATAAGAATCTTTTTTAGGTATTCTTTTCCTCCTCCTTTACATACCTTTTAACCTGATCTTCCACAAAACGAGGTGGATGAGAACTTGCAACAGCGTTGTACCAGTTAATGCTATCACCGATTAATGGCCAGCCTCTTCTCCCAGGTGGCAATTTAGAAGTTCCACTACCAACTTTTTTCTTTTGATTTTGCAGAAATTTGGCAAGTAAGACAATAAACAATAATGTTGTGATCCAAGTATACCATGATTCTAAGTACTTTCCCTCCATTTTTATGCCAAAATGTAACATGAGGTAAATCTTTGCAATCCAACAATTGTTTCCTCTAGATAGATGGCGCTGAGACCTGTAAGAACACATAATTGAAAAGAGTCAATTGCCTGATCATCAATAATTCAATAATCATACCTCTTCTCAAATAACAAAAAGATAATGTGAAAAGCACCATGGCCTTGTTGATGCAATAATTGAAGAGTCAGGCCCCTTTCAATTGAAAATGTCAAGGGATGATTTTTTTTCTTAGAAAAGATCACCATCTTTGAAGAATGAACCTTTTCGCTTATCCCTCACATTGAGAATATAATTTTTCTATCAAAATTCAGAAACCTTCATCTATTGTTTTATTTTAAGCATATTTTATTTGCAATGATTAAATGAATCAAATTTCCCAAAGAATTAGATCATAAAAAATGGAAAATTTTCTATAAAAGTGAAAATTTCAATTTAAGAAAGAGTGGATAAGACGAGAAATATATTTTTGGCTTCAAGAAGAGGATGAGTGTGACTATCAGGTGCATGAGTAGTGAAAAAAATAAAAGCACTTTAAAATGATGAAAAATTTCAGGATTCATAGAGAGAAGGGGAGTGGAATCTGATTTCATCTGAAGAGCTGTAGAACCTTGTTATGAACCATAAATCATTATCTGACTTTTAGCTCTGCTTAGACTCCTAGAACTTAAAAATTCCAACTTGATTTTATTTTTTGATTGCAAAAAAGTTATTAAAAGCCAAAATGACATAATAATTACACAAGGGTCCATCCAAGATAAGATGGCAAACATGACAAACCCAAATCCAAAAGCAAACATTAACCCCACAAAATGGCCGGTCTAGTGCACCACTTTTACTAAAGCATTGGCTAAAACATTTGGTCTTCCTTGGCATCCATTGCAGAAGATGTTCAGTCTGATTGCCAAAATACGGGCCTCTTTCATGAAGTGCACAAGTCTCCAAAGGCCACCAGAGAGCATCTGGAACCATTAAATAACAGTAGTTGAATCTCCTTCCACCAATAATCTCCCAAATCCTATAGAAGAACAAACTCCGAGTCCCTGAAGGAGAGAAAGGATCTCAGCTCTCATAGAATCACCAACACCAGTTGCTCCAGAGTAGGCATACAAGAACATAATAGTGCAATCTTTAAATGCTCCCCCAATGCCAGAGAAACCTAGGTTACCTAAGAACAACCATCAAAATGAAGTTCAATGGCATTGAGCGCAGGTGGGGGAACGAAGGTCTAGTTTATCTTAAAGAGGAAGGTAAGTCCTTACAACAGTAAATTAATCTCTCACAAATTTTTAGTAATTCCTATAAAGACCTTGAGAATGATTACCCAATCAGCCACTCTAGCTAATCGTGTCAGTGCTGTGCTGGAAGGGATAAACTCTATCCTAGAAAATCCCAGAATTCGTTCTTCCCAATTACTCCACAATATGACTATAAACACACACTTTTGAATGAGGACATCAAGTCCAAGGGTACTTTTCAGATCTACCAAAGAAGCCGCAGGAAAACTGAACCATTACTTTGGTTTGAGTAGAGGGCCCACATGTGTGCCAAGCCCAGGGGGATTTTAGTTTCATGTTTAGGATTTAATTTTCAGTAGTTAGTAGTTGTTTGTTTTAGTTGCTACACTTTATTTTATGTTTCTTGTAGGAAGGTACACATATGTGAGAGTATTTTGGTCTAGAATTGTTTGAAGAGGGTTTTTTTATATCTTTTAATTGTATTAGGGGTATATTATGAGATTTGTTTATTTTATTTATGGTATTTTGGTCTAAAGGACCTGATTTGTGTAAACCCTGGTTGTGGGAAACTCTATAAGAGCAACCCCATGCCCCCTCTTATTTCTAATGCAATAATAATTTGAATTTTAAAGTTCTTTCTTTTTTGTGTTCAGCAAAAAGATAGAAAACCCTAGAAAGTGACTTGGTTCTTCTAAGTTTAACAGTGATGGTAGAGATCAGCCCTTTCCTTTGGGTTAAAAGGTTCATCTTCTCTTTCGTTATTCTCTATTTTATCACTTGTTTCAAAAATCAGCAAGCTGGAAAATTGTAGGCTTCAAGGGATTTCATCATCAACTTCAATCTTCACGGGTTTTGATTGATTCGAAGTTTCCTAGAAGTGATATATTGCTGGGCAACACTTATGGAAGTGGAGGTTATGGGGTTTCTTCAAAACCCTAGGTGGTTCCAAAGAGGGAGGTGGCACTTCATCAATTTTGGGCAGATTTCGGCTCCCTCTCATGGCCTGGTTCCTCCTAGATTTTGGGTGGGCTATGGTATGGGATTGTTGCTAGACACATCAAAGTTTCTATCTACTGTAAACTCCAAGTGTGCTCTTCCATTTTTTGCCTTAGTTTGATACCCTATTTTGAGTAATTTTAGGTGGTGGTTGGCATGTGTTGTGGACTGCTAGAGGCTAATTTTTTGGGGTATTTCAAGTACCTACAGCTCTAATTTGTGGCACTAAATAAACTCTACACATAGTCCTCTTTGATCCCTCATAAAACCCCATTTATTAGTTTCCCTATTTCCATTATTTGATATACTTGAAATTTCCTGCACACTAAGTATTTGCTAAAATTCCCACATAACTTGCTTGCTGGAACTGTTTGGACAGCACATAGAGACTTTCCAACCCTTTGGAAATATCCATCAACTCTGTAAAGTGTCTTATTTCAGCCCCTTTATCATGTTCATCACTTTTTACTTTATTTCCATTGTTTAGAACACTTTATTGAACACTTTTTACATTCCTGGAATTTTTGGACAGCAAACATGTTTCCTAGTGTTCTCTATTTTAGTTAATTATTTAGGTATATTAATTAGGTTTCATTTATGTTTTTTACTTTGTTTACCCTAATTCCTTTACTGCACATCTACTTTAATTGGAAAACTAATTAGTTTGCTTGCTTTTGGTGCTAGTAGGAATCTAGGTTATAGTACTACATTATTCATATTGTTTAATGGCTAATCTCCTTTGGCACACACATACTTACCTTAATGCATTCTGCATCACTTTCCATGTTAACTTGCACCATTTTCCAAAAGAGAAGATGAACCAACACAACATAGCATTGCTGTTATGGCCAAGATCAACCCACTATATTCCAAAATGGTAGAGAAAATGCAGCCAAATCTTAAAAGCAGAGCTACAATGCAGATACAGATGGTTCATCAATTTCCCATTTGCTGTTAATAGTAAACTAACCAACCCTCCCAAAACCTTTAGGAGATAAACGAATTAATATACTTTAACACGCCCTGCCCCTTAGAGGAACATTGTTCCCTCCTGGGTACACTTGAGAAACCAAGTGTGAGTCCACAACGTGTGCACACATGTGTAGTACTACGTCCAGGACAAACTTTTACTTCTACAGGGATTCAAACTCATGACCTGGCTTGGCTCTGATACCATGTTAATAGTGAATTAATCAACTCTCCTAAAACCTTAAGGTGTTAGGAGAAACTTAATATACTTCAACATCCCCCTCAGGAGGAACATTGTTCTCTCTTGGGAACACTTGGGGAACCAAGTGCAAGTCTACAACGCATGCACACACGTGTAGTACTACGTCCAGTAAAAACTTTAAACTTCCCCAGGGATTTGAACTTGCGATCTGGCTTAGCTCTAATACCATGTTAACAGTAAACTAACAAACTTTTCCAAAACCTCAAGGTGTTAGGAGAGACACAAATTAATATACTTCGACATTTTCCACACAAAACAAACAAATAAGTTTTAACCTCTAGTTGATATCTATAATTCAATACCGTAGAACTTGAATTCCCAGTTTTGAGTTCATTATTGGCATTACGGGTAACTGATAGAAAAGTAAAGACCATGTCTAATAAGAATGAAAAATGTGTAGTAGAACTTGAAATTGAGGAAGGATTACATATTATGCAATATGATTGGATACCAATAGGTATTGATTCTGTGATGCCTTCCAATTGATCAAGAAATTAACTAATGGCATCCACAACGGATCCCAGCTTTTCACGCAATAAAAGGTATCATGGTGTTGACATCATCAATAGTGGATGCTGTAAGGGTTCAGATTTGCTGATAGAAAGAGAGGTACACCTTTAAGATTGTCCTTAGAGAAGCCTCAAATGATATGAGAAATCTAATGAGATAAGCATCCAATGCTTCAACTAATCTCCCATAAATACTAAAGCTAGAGTAGTTAGAGAGAGAGAGAGAGAGAGAAGTCAATAAACAAGCTCAAGCACTAGCCCGCAGGCATAAGAAAAGACCCACAAGTCCATGGCACACCAGTTTTAGTATTCATTGAAATGAGAATTATGATTTTTTTAATTAATTTAGTATTAACCCCCGAGTCTTTTCATTTGATCAGTTGCAACTAAATCATCAAATTAAAGCTCCCTTTTGGATGGCCAAAGACACCATGCACACCAGTTCAAAAGCCAAACAAAAATATATTTACACATCTTTTCTTTCTAAACTAGCATATTAGGATTTGAGGAAAACCACCTGAATAAACGCCTGGGATTCTTCAAAATGTGCAACTTTGAACTGCAGCTTAAGCAAAGGGTGAACATCTAGGTCACTGTTCTGAACAATAACCAAATCTACTAAGTGGCACTCAAGGTCACATCTGGAGAAGACCGTCTATGCATACACACGTGGCATCTTCAAGTAGAAGGTAACAAGCATCCTTGGTTGGTAAAAAATATGATTACTGAACAGATGCGAAATCACGTGTGAAGTTTTGCATTTGGACTATCTGGGGGTGGCTCCAACATTTGGATGGCTTGACTTCATGACCAGGTGTACCACATGCTTGGAATACCTTCCTAGGTTACTTACGCTACATAGAGAGAACAGGCCTGGGATCCTCCACTTTATACATGTGGCATCCCAAGATGTGTCCAGGTGTTTTACGTTTACTACATAACCCTTTTCTTTATTTATCAAGTTTTGGCCCAATAGCCCTCTGCCATGTTCCAAAAAGAAAGCCATTTTTCTCACCTATGTTGATTTAAAATAAAAGATAAAAATTCAAGGGCTTCTATTCAAAGGTGTAATACACAATAGGGTATGGGCTAATCCACTAAGTGTCTTAGGCACTCCCATTCCCTTGGTTTTGGCAGAGGGGATATGGAAGGAATTTATCAAGGTAACCAGATGGGTTTGAATGTTTAGAAAGGGCCTTGGAGGATTGCTGATGTACTAAGAGACTGCCGTTCCTTGGCACCCAGATTGAACACCCCATTCTCCTGGTTCCAAAGGTTAGCAAATAATTTAGCAGATTCTTTGGCTAAAACAGGGAATAGGCTGACTTGTATTGTGGGCCTCATCTTCCAGTGCAATTTAGTTCTGTTGTAATCTCTCCCCTAGCTTCTCACAAGGCTTTTGGGACTTCTCTTGTACTTTCCTCCATTTTATAAATTCCGTTGCTATTGATAAAAAAAAATCATAGTAATATTCTATTAGCATCCAAAAGAATATAATAAGAGCATGTTATTAAGAAAGTCCACTCAACCCTCCTGTTTATTCAATTCAAACTATATTGTCACTGGTAGATTTCCATTGAAATCAGTTACAGTCTACTTTAGTATTTCTCACTTTTCCCCATATTTGTATAGTTCCCTGGATGTTTCAGTCTATGGTTGAGTGCTCAAGTGCAAGCTACCTTAAGCAGTCCCAAAGAATCCCAATCATAGGCTTCTTATCCAATTCAAGTGTGGAAAAATGGTTCTATTAAACTCATTGGGTACTAATATTGTTCCTTAATAGGTGTGTCTAAATGGTTAGTCTTGTGTTAGCAGAAAATATAAATGATTTTCCAGGATTTATAGATTCCAATTTTATTATAAGACCTTCTCCATGAGACTCCATATTGATTGCCTTTCAGAATACTATTGAATTAAACAACATAAAGAGGCTGATCGCACGGTGTAGATACAATGTGATATAAAACAGGTACAAGACACTTTTATAGATATTTAATCTTTTGTAATTAGACAGAAACAGTTATATTTAGCAATCAACTTAATAACCCCAAGTAATTTCTTTGAACACCATGAATTGATTTCTCAAAAGTTCAATTCACAATTTGAACTGAATCGTCTCTGATTAAAAACTCTAGAAGTTACATGGCTAATGATAGCCAGCTCTTTAGCTCTCTATTTTCTACACTCTGATGGTTACATTTAACAATTGACATAGTACCCAAACAACTTTCTCAAACCTTGCAAATTGAGTCCATAAGAATCAATTCACAGTTTGAGTTGAATCCTATTGGATTCAAACTCTACCAGTCAAACCTCTGAAAACAGGAACTGTGAAGAAAATTGTGAACAACAAAATATAAACATAATTAGCTTCATCTTAGGATTGAAGGAAGCTAAATCAGGACATGGGTCAGTAATGTAAAAGAAGCACTTTGATTACTCATCTAGCCTCCAACCAGACCCCTATAACTGACAAGAAGCAATAATCACATCATATCCACAAGCCTCTCATTATCTATGTGGATTGTTTCATTATCAAAGTGTGTAATTAGGAAAGACATGAGCAGGTTAAAAGGGTGACTCGCCCGCCCCATGCTGACCATATTGGGGTGGTTTTGTCATGGCGAGTTGGTGTACAAGTTGGGTTTGGGATCTGTGTGGTGGTCCCTTATTGTGTTTGAGCCATGTTCAGGTTACAACAACCCATTAACTTTATCAAAGACTTATGAATGAATGTTCCAGGCCTATATATTATCTTCCTCTCTTTGATTTTAAAATATTTCATTGAGTTTTTCCCCTTTAACTCCTCCCACACTTTGCCCTAGCACAGTCACCTACCAAAGCAATTTAGAGTCTGAGGTCAATCAGTTCGGGATCAGGGTTGGGTTGACCAAAACCCAAACTAAACTTAACCCATAGCCATCCCTAGGTGTAATCCATTCCCCAACTCTTCATGAGACTGATGAGATCAATGAGCAATGCTTAGGAGAACCGCACTGCGTTCAGAATCGCACAGGCCTGATCCTGAATACAGGCAGGTGAAGGGGCAGCCTCCTAAGCATTTATCAAGATTAAAGACCCTTCCATCTAAAATTACTCTATTAGCTAGGTTTCTGCTGAAGGAATAATATAGGCATTCAAATTCCTGTAAGTCAGAGAGATGCTATGCATCATATTCATCAATACTCCACTCAGCAAAGCCTTGTCCCAACAGGTAACCAGAAAAATAAAAGCCTTGTCCCAACAGGTAACCAGAAAAATAAAAGCCTTGTCCCAACTAGTCTGGGTGGCTATATGTAATGAACCTAATCAATATGCCAAAAGCCCCAAAACTGTTGGAAGTCTTTAGGCTAGGCTCTTTAAACTTTGGGATGGTAACATTCCAGCCGACATCCTGACAGCCCACTTTGTGGCGGCACTCACTCTGGCTTCTCATCCAGTTAGCCCTGTCCACCAATGGCAGCTTTCACCTTGGCTGCCCCTTGCTGCCATAAAGTAACCCTTTCTACCTCTTGTGACAGCTCTCACTCTGACTCATGTAGCCTTTTCCACACTTTAGCGGCTCTTACTCTGGTCTAGGATGTCCTCTCCACAGGTTGCCCCTGATTCTCATTCTCAGGACGTGGTGTTTGCTCTGATACCAATTGCCACTGACCTAACCAATACGCCAAAAGCCCCAAGATTGATGGAAGTCATTAGGCTAGGCTCTTTAACCTTTGGGATCGTAACATATAACATGACCCTAATCAATTTTTTATTATTATCTAGTAATAGGAAAAAACAAATAGTTTGAACTCCTCCATTTCAATCAAAAAGCAAAATTAGAGCTTGAAGAAACATTCAGAAAACCATTTTTAATTTCTTTTAATTTTTCAATCTTTTAGCAGCATCAGCAGAAGAAGAAGAATCGCAAGCATACTCCCAGTAAATGGGGGGCAAAAATAAACCGACATAAGGGCCAATTCGCTAACCTTTGCTATCAACCGTTGGAATGTGGTGCCTCGGTTATAAACTTCATCCTATCCTTGACCCATTTCCCATCTGTAAATAAACAAAATCCAGAAATGAAAAATTAGTAAATACAAAGGGAAGAGGACAAAAAAGTTTCTCTCTCCCAATTGCTTATCTGAAAATTAAGACGACCCAGAAACCAAGTTAATCAAGCATGAAGCTTTCAGAGTAGAAAAAGGATAAAACTAGCATCAAGTAGAAAGAAAAAAAAAATTCCCACGCTAATTGTGTACACTTAACGCAACCCAGAAAAAAAAAATGGATTGAGTAAAGAAAAACCCAGAAACGAAAAGCAAGAAACCACACATAAATCCCTGAAACTAATTTGCAGAAACCCATTAACCAAACCTTTTAGGGTCGCTGAGATTGGTGGCCTCCAACTTCCTTCCAACCATTGATGAACCTTCTCGCACCCAAACGATCAAAGAGCTCAGTGAAACAAAACCCAATTGAAATTTTTCTTCTTTTTTTTTTTTTTTTAATTGTTTCCTTAATCAAATGAATAGTCAGACAAATGCATTGCTTCAAATCGAATAGGAATTTAACAAACATTATTTTTTGCATAGTCAACGATAATATATGATATGAGAGTGAGTAACAGTGCAAAGGCTGATGGTCACCCATGAACCATTTTTCAGGTGGAAATACCGGAGGAAATACAGGGAGCCATGGGACAGTATGTCCTTAAAGAAATCACTAACGTACTGCCGCTACATTCGGACAGACATTAAAAAAATGCAGAAGAATCATAGTCAACCCTGCGCTTGTCAGGTAGCCATGGTTCTACGGCCGGTGCCTAGTTTACGAGGCTTATTACTGTTCTTTAAATAATGTTGGACAGATAGAAGCTCTTATTAACCTTTCTTGCCGTTACAACCGCTATCAACCCGTTTGTTGTTGGCCGTTAGTGTTATTTTAATAATTTTTATTTATTTTTGTTATATATGTTAATATATTTAACGAAGCAAACTCCCTAAGCAGATCATTTATCATATTATGGGCTTCAGGAGAATGATTCTTGGAGTTCACGTAATGTGATTTGGAAATAGGGTTGTCAACGAGCCAAGCTGAATTGAGTTTTGTCCCATTTTCATCCATCACACATTACACAAGGATCAGGCTCAGGTGAGCTCAAGCTCAACTCATTAGGGTTGAGGTAAACTCAGCTGAAGGTCGGTTTGGCTTACCAAACTCAATTTTGTTGCTTGATGCCTAATCTTACAAATGCGTAAGATCCTTAGGAAGCCAAACTTGCTTCTAAAGTTCAAAGATATAGCTTTTTGAAACAGGCCAAACAGTCTATATTATATTTATCTATATTAAATATTAATATAATTAGTTAAATATATATGTATATATGTAAGTTCATGACAAGCCGAGTTTGCTCGGTTCATATTGAGAGCCTTATGTGAAACCATGCAGTATCATATATCATAAAACCCAATGCTTCCCGTCTCTTGTTATTTATTTTTTGGTAAAATTAATGCTTCGAGTCTGAATGGAGATATATCATGCCAATGTCTACTGAGAAGCAACACAACCGTTGTTCTCTTGGAAATTATATAGGAGAAAGTAACTCAAAACATGAAAAGGAGTACGAATTCCCTCAACTTATGAGGGGAAATTGCATTTGGTTGGAAATGGAGTTTGCTCTTCGATTCCAGCGCTTCCGTGTCAAGGTTTTCCAAGCTTCCCGTTCTTTGGGGAAGGTGGGGGGATATGCAGCCCCCCAAAAAGTGATCATTTGGCAAAAGGAGATGTGATCAACTACAGCAAATTTGTTGTAGCTTTTAATTAGCACAACAAAAAGATATGGGTATTTTGTCTTTAAACATGGGTATTTGGCAAAAGTATAAATCACTTTCATTGATGTACCTGCCCCCTAATAAGGGGTGGAGAGGAGAGTTAGTTAAGAGGAGCGGACACAATCCTCCCTCTCACTTAGGGGGACACTAAATTCGTGAGCAAAAACAGTAAGTATTAATTTACTGTGATTTTACTTGAGCACCTCCTTTATATATTTACAAAAACACCTTTATACACATTAATTTGTGCTGACACAATATCTCTCTTGGCAGGAGTTCACATCATCTCCAGTCTCAATGGACAGGTACCACTCCAGTCTCAGTTCATGATGTGACACGGTGGCTGACAAAAAATGTATTAATAAATATATAGGTACTTATTTATTATGTATTTACTATAATGCCCTGCTTTGATACAGATGCATTGACTCAAACACCTTTTGTCAGACCACATGTCATGCACTAATCGGTAATGGAGTGGTACTGTCCATTCAGACTAGAGATGATTCAAAATCCTCTTGCCAGATTAGAGATGATTCAAACTCTTAACACTACTCCAAACAGTTATGGTAGCCCCAGGATTTTGTGCGCACAAAAGAGGTGTGCATGGATTAGGAGGCAGACACATCAGTGCCAAAAAGTGATAAAAGCATCCCCAAGAAGTATAAATCACTTTTCAGTGCTGATGTGCCCATTCCATGGTCCATGCACACAACTTACACACCTTTTTATGCACATGAAATCCAAGCTCCTATGGTAGTTATAATTGTCCTTTCAAACCTTGGACAGAGCCTACTATGTCTGTTTTGTGTCAAAACTAGGGGTTTATTGGGAAACTGTAAATTTTTCCGAAAAACCCCACTTTCATGCTGTCAGTGGATGAGAAAACTTGGTAAAACCTCATAGGGTGTTGAATTTTTTCCATGTTTTCCTATTTCCTCGTATATTTGTTCATTCACCTATTTCTGTCAAAACAATTGAAATAAAAAGAGACATGAAAGGGAAAGAAATGAACAGTATTTTTTTTTTTTTACTTTCTTTTTCTAAGGTGGTTTTACTTTTTCCTCATTTCCTTTGGTTAAACTTGTACCAGACAAAACTGACAAAACTATGTTATTAAGAGGAGCATAGTGGATAGTTTGATATTGGCTAATGAATTTATTGAGTCTTTCAGTCAAAGTAGATGACCTTAAAACTTGACATGATGAAACTTCTAACGTAATTGAATGACCCTAATTCTCCAAAAAGATTGGGTTTTGTGATTTCAGGGTTCATAAAGTAAAAGACTTTGTTTCTTTCACTTCATTTCAAATTCAATTGAATGGATCTCCTCTAGAACCCTTCCCACCTGCTCAGAGTCTTCTCCAAACAGACCCCACTTCTTCCTACATATTCACCATTTTTGTATGGAAGCATTATCTTGAATGGTGATTG
Organism: Platanus orientalis; assembly: GCA_025762735.1. Classification (NCBI taxonomy): domain Eukaryota; kingdom Viridiplantae; phylum Streptophyta; class Magnoliopsida; order Proteales; family Platanaceae; genus Platanus; species Platanus orientalis. Next base: position 4,045 of record JAOXJP010009385.1, on the reverse strand, counting down.
TCCTCCAAAAGAAGTTTCAGCTCATTGACCCTTTCAAGAGGCTTCCCAAAATTTGGTCATTTATGTTTTGCCGATGACTGTTTGGTGTTTGTTAAAGCCACATTAGTTTACAGTTGGGAAAATAGTTAGAACCCTAAAATTATTTGAACAAGTCCTCTGGATTGGCTGTGAATTGCTTAGAGTCCTCTCTTATGATCTCGAAGAACACATCGGTACATTACTGATACCATGAAATTCCAGCTAATGAATAAAGCAGTAAATTACAGTGGCATTCCACTCTTGAGTGGAAAAACTTCTACCAGCTCCTTCAACCAACCCTAACGAGCAAGCAATCTCGAGAAGTAAAGCATGGAAAGCGAAATTACTAACATTTCCTGGTAAGACGGATCCATAGGACAAAGGCAACGACCAACAAATATGAAGTACCTCACAACCTTGGTTAGGACACCATTTGTATTTTGTACCCCTGTTGACAAGGTCAAGGTCTATGGTTTAAAAATATATATATAGAAGCTGACTTTTTAACAAAACAATGCCTGGAATATCTACCAAAATTCTCTAATCCCTGGATTCTTAAAGCCAATCTAGTTGCCTTGAATTGAATAAAAAAATAAGAAAATAATACAAAAAGAAAAGAAAAATATGTAAATTTCTTTTCTTTTTCTATTGCAGTTTTTTTTTTTTTTTTGATAATTCTTTTTCTATTGCTATTGGGTTGTCATGATAATGTGAAAATAAAAATAAAAACTTTTCGCAAGAAAGGGAGGATTTTTGAGAAGGATTTTGTCTGCCTCCCTTAAAGAATGTTTGGTCTACTGGGTGTGGGGATGGGGGGGGGGAGATGGACACATCAGCCAAAAGTGAAAGTGCCCCCCACTTTTTGGCACTGATGTGTCCCCTGATGCCCAGTGGACCAAGTGTTCATTAAGGGAGGCAGACAAAATCCTTCCTCAAAGAATTTTCAAGTAAATTGTGTGAAAATTAAATGGCTTCTTTTGAAAAAATAAGGAGTTGCATGAGAAAATAAAATAAAAAAATAATCAAAGATAGACCTAGAAAAAAGAATCTCAAAAAACAAATTTACAAGAATCACCGGAAGATTGGCCTTTCACAGCAACCAAGGGGGGCTCCGGCTTTAGAATCACAGAACTCAAAATTCCATTAGTTAGAATGAGAATTCTTTGGGGAGTTGGAGATGGAGAATTTATTCGCATCTAGGAGGACCCTTGGATTTCAAACCCTCCTTAATTGGAATAGATAAGGAGGACACTCACCTTAGGTAGCTACAAGTTCCTAACTTAATCAACTCAAGGGCAAACTGTTGGAAGTTGGAACCTCTCCAGCATGCATCATCTTCTTTATGTGGAAGAGCTCAAAAGAATTAACGCCTTACCCATGTAAGCAAATCATGTACTATGAATAAATGGGTTTCTTCTCAATTTGCCTATCAAAGCTCTTCTTGCTCTTTTGTCTCACTTTTAGCAATGAAGCCAGAAATTTCTAAGCAGTAAGCACTTATTCTTTAATACTGAAAAACAAAAAAGTTTGGGCTTTTGCAAGTTTGCATGTGCTACTTGAAAATATTTTATCTTATAAATTGATTGTGGAAATTAATAATATTATTTAATCATTGTTCTACAGAAGTTCATGAATTTTCTTGGAGAAAAATATAGATTACAATTCTCCTTGCAATAATCCAAATTTATTGCCTTCTACTAACTCATGCATGTTCTCATTTTATCCAAGGGTTCATCATGTGAAAGAATTGATGGCCGTCTCTTCATTCACACGTCCAAGAAGGATTTCTACACTTTTATAAAAATTTGGCAACCTTAAATAAGGAGCATGGGGCATGAAATCTTTACCTCTTTAGGTATCCCTTTCTTTAGTTGTAAGAAATTTCTAAGTTGAGTACAAGTGGAGCTTGGAAAATCTTTTCCAACTGTTCTTTTTATTAGTTTCTTATTGGAATTAGAAATTATACAAGTTTATACTCACTACAATAATGGCTGTTAACATATTACAGTTAAACCTCTGTCCGATAGAGAATTTGCAAGTGAGCTCTCTAACGCAGGTAAATGAATACTCATGATGTTCTTTGGATGATTGGACATTAAAAAATATTTTAATAAATAATTTAGTTATTAAACATATTATAACGATAAAATAAAATAAAAAATAATAAACATATCATCTGAAAAATAATTGGACATTTTTATTATTCAATTACCACTAGCCATACTTACTAAATCAATGTCCATGCTTTTGAGAAATCGTCTTGAATATAATCTCCCCAATTAAAAGTAGTGGATTCCTTGTTGAACATTTACATGTCTTGCATATTATGCTATGAACCCAACATGCCTGTACATAAACATTGATTGGGCATCATCAATTGGCAATAGCAAAGCAAAATAAATCATACATGAAAAACTCATCAATCTCGTACGTTTAATTATAATTTGCCAGCTGTATAAGAAGTACTCTTATACATTGACAATGATCATTTCAGAAAGTGTTATTGATCATCCTGTTCAAAGCACGTACATGTTACACACAATTAACCACATGTTTGCTTAAGGTCCACCACCCAATGGTTAAGATTTGTTATTTTACCATTGTAGTGGCATGACACATTCCAATCATCAAAGATACATAATAATAAGCCATGGTTGTAGATCATTTACAGTAAACTCATTTTATCCATTAGTGATTCATTAATCATCAATTATTGTGACAAAACGGATCAAATTAGAGTTTGGAGCAATATGAATCAAAACAAGAAAATAGTTGACACAAAAGAACAATCACACAAATACAAGATTTACGTGGTTCAACAAGATTGCATATATCTACAAGTGAATATGATTAAAAAAAAAAACTTTCACTAAAACGGAGATTATAACGTATAAAAGGTTTTTTCAAAACCAAAAAAAAAAATTAGAAACCCCCAAAGAACTCTCCAAAAAATCTTCTTCACTCACTATCTACAAAACCTACAAACAACCCTATTTTTATGATGATATGCATCCCAAGAAACCCTACAACATATTGTGGGCCAAACCCCCAAAATATTCTATAAAACAAGTTTGGGTTGTTAGACTCAAATCGGGGTAAAATACGGGTACGATTAACTAATCATTCAGGTTACTCTCTAGATCGTACAAACAAGTTGCATTTCAAACTACTTTCATATTGAATTCAACAAATCAACATATATACTAAATTTTCAGCACTCAATACACATGATCATGTCTTCAAAACCTTATATGACAAGAGATCTAATATTCCTCTTGTGCCTACTTTGATGATGCTATTGAATTTCTTGAAACTGAATGGTTTCAACATTTCTGAATGGTGTCTAAAGCTGCATCCTCATGTCCCAACGAATCATGAGCATCACACTCATCTTCACATCCACCTAAACACCCATACTTTAATTTCCATTTTCCTAAATTTGTTTGCTTGGGTATAATATAAAAGACTAAAAAAAGGTAACATCTGTGTTATTTTTTCAAAAATGTAATATTAATAATAGTCTAATTTTTCAATCTTCTCACCACAAAGTAAACCCCACTTTTTTTAGTTCTATTAAACCTCTTTCACTTATGTGCTCTATTCGCATATGTCACAATTGTGTAAAGATTAAACACCAACATAGTTTTCTATAATGTTACCCAAAAAACTTTATGTCAACACCCTATGTGACAATAATAAAAGATATCCATGACGAACACATATATGCAATAATAAGACAATCATTTAATAATTACATATAATCATTTCAAATGTTGACTTTACAAGAATTTCATAAGCATCAAATTTGGTAGTTAAAAAAAAATAATAATAAGAGTATGTATAAGCCGATAATCAAGTTTAGGTAGAAGGAAAATCACTAGTCTTAAAATAGAACAAAAACCAAATTCTATCTTCCAAGAAGAAAAACAAAATAATAATAATAATTTATATAAAAAAAAAGTGTATTAAGTATAAAATATTATTAAGTATATAACTGTTAAGAGTTCCTACTCAACAATAGATATTC
>JAOXJP010009374.1:0-17891 GCA_025762735.1 Platanus orientalis | reverse complement strand
ATGAACTCTCTCATATCCGCCACTAGTTTTCCCCACGTGTCCATTTAAGTCACCTCCTATAAATATTCTCTCAGACTTGGGAATTCCCTGAACTAAGCCATCAATATGTATGCAAAAGTTGCTATAATTAAAATAACATAAATAACTTAAAGCACACAATCACAACCACAAAAGACACAAATTTATAGTGGTTCGGCAACCCTCCAGTCCCTACTGCACTCTCAAAAAGCTCTTCCTTGAGTTGTATTATATTTTAATTAGATTATTTCACCTATAATCTATTACAAGAAATCAACAAAACTTAAAACCACTTATAAGTTCAGTGATTCCCCAATCACCTTGTAAGTGTAGCCATACAATGGACTCCACTTGTAATCTGCACCTATTGACTCCGATGGATGCTTTAGTGTCTAGTGACTCTGATGGACACGTTCGCTTGCAATCCTCATCCATTGACTTCGATGGATGCTTAAGTGTTCAACGACTCCGATGGACACGTCCCCTTGTAATCTACACCCAATTTCTCCAATGGATGTTCAAGTGTCCAGTCACTCTGATGGACACTCCAAAGTGTGTATGAAGATTTTCCAGGTGTTGATCAAATATATATATAGGTTGGAAAAACTATATAGATATTTGACTATACAGATGTTTTCTAGGTGTTCACCTTTTTAATGTAGAGGATGATTTGACTATCAAGCATACTTTCCAATAGATGTAACTTGGGTGGAAAAACTAATCTACATGACCTTGTAGAAGGTTTACAAGTAATAGAAGAAGTAAGGTTGTTTGGAAGTGGTTTCCCTATCAAAGATTGATATATTTTCCAATATTTGGTCTTTTTGATCCTCTTTCATCTATTGTAGACATTGGTGGGATTTATAGTTTTATAGAACATCAAAAACCAAACTTAGAAGGTCCCTAATGACTCTTTACAATGGTTAAAAATATAGCCGTTACATGAGATCGATTTAGGCAAGATTTTTTTGATCTACATACTTCGATCGATTAAGTAGGTTTCGATTGATCCAACATGTTTCAATTAATTGAATGGGTCTCAACCAGAACCTCAATCTATATGATTAATCCAGGACCTTTCGATCGATCAACTGGTTCTCAGCTCCAAGAGATCCATTCCGTTAAATCGATCAAACCTATCAATTCAATATAATTTTATCTTTTTAGCTTAATATTTCAAGGCAACCATTAAGGTTTCACCTAAAGGTTCATGAGGCAAGTCTCTATAATCCACCTAGGGTCATTGGCATTGGTCTAACCCATGAACACTTACCATCTGACCTTTTGAGTCATTCTACCGCTTAAGCATATGATCGGTTCTTGAGGTACCCTGCTTGGGAGTTTGAGACTTCTTGAGATCTTCTTTTGTAGCTTCACTATCTCTTGCGTCTATGGTCCTTCTTCATTTGATCTTGTGCAGTATGCCTCTTGAACTTCTTCCTAGACTTAGATTTACATGACCTATGATTTGCAATTAGAACTTCACACATATAAGACTACACATGGACCGACTACATACATGTAGTTTTTCATTGTGGAATGGAATTGACAAAATACAAATACATATTACATGAACAATCTCCTCCTTTGTCAATTCCATGAAAAAACTATTACATAACTCAAAAGGACATGACTATAGACGTAGCTCTCCCTCAAGATGTGATATTCCTTTATACCCATGTCACACTTAAAAAGAATACCTTTTTCATAAAGGCCGTGAGCTTATATAGTAATATGACACACAACCAATATGAATTCAAGAGATACATACCAATAATCACAGAAAAAACATATATACCATTTAAGCAAGTAATTTATCACAAACACAACGTCAGACGTAATTTGGCTATATTTCAAATTTCAAGCTATAATTCTCCTAATCTCTCCCTTAGAGTTATATCTCTCCCTGAGGGTTACCAATTCAATCTTTCCCAATTTTCTCCCCTTTTTTGACATTAATTGACAAAGGAAATAGTACCCCCCCCTAAATTCATGCAATTAGTGCATAAAGAAAATATTACTTTTAAGCATGCAAAGCACAGAGAGATACACATTCATATAAGAGAGAGATTTCAAAAAAGATACACATGCAGAAAATTTGATATTTTTCATTAAAGATGTTACTGATTTAGAACAAAATTTCCAGAAAGAAGACTATCTCCCCTTTAGGATAATATCTCCCCCTTAGGGTAATAAATCAGTACGAGATACCAATCTAATCTCTCCCCTTTTTTGTCATAAATTGACAAAGAGTGGGCAATATCACATCACAGCAAACATTACTATAATGCTCCCCCTAACCATGCTAGATAGTGAACAAATAAATATTACTATCAAGCATACAAAGCAAAGAAATCGATACATCAACATAAACGAAATATTCCAATAAATTAGCACATACAATCGATAGCAAAAAGAGATTTTTTTTCATTCAAAATGTTATTAAGTACTATGCAATGATCTCTACAATACCATGTCTAAAAGAAATAAAGGAATATATCAAAACCTAATTAGTCAAACAAGGCATTTAAGATTACATGTCTTTACCCATGCTTGCTTTTGAAGAGCAATCTTCTTCTCTTCAATTTCATTTTTCTTCTTAAGGTTTAAGAGCTCAATTTTCTTGAACAACTGATTTTTCTTTCTTGGTCTTTTCTATTAAGAAGTTGAGATTGTTGATGTTTCCAGTCATTCAATCTCTTTTTGCACTCAAATTTATGTGTCCTTTGAGTCTACAAAAGCAACATGTAACTATTGGAGCTTTGGAATTTGAAGCATGAAATTCTTGTGAATCAGGGACAACCTTATCTTTACCCTTTTGAACTTGAGTCTTACCTTTAATGAAGGTAATCTTAGGCCCAATAGAAGGCTTTCCCATAAGAGGTTTTGTTTGGCTTTGAAGATTCACCATCATAGCCAAGACCTGTGACATTTCCTTCTTCTTGCCCATGTTTAACATGCTTCCAAATTTTTTAATACCTTGGACAATCAACTTAAGGGATTTTGGTTCTGATCTTCTAAGGTTTGTATTTTACTCTCAAGTTCTTGTGTTTTCCTTAAAAAAAATTCATTTGACTCGGCTAGTTTCTTCTTCTCATCTAATTCCTAAGAAAAGGTTTGATTGAGTTCATTAATGCTTGTTACTAGAGAACTAGATTTTTTTTAACTCTTTATTTTCCTTTTAAGCAAGGTCAATACTCTCAATATGGAGTTTGTCAAATGCTTGTTGGATGTCTTCAGCATCCTGATCATCATCTTCACTTCTAGAGTATTACTCCACATCATCCGATGGTTCAACAATGACAACTATCAATGCTCTTACACCGAGGGAAGAGTCATCTTCACTGCATAAAGATTTATCATCCAAGGCATCGGAGTCATCATCCCACATAACTGCCATGGCTTTGTTCTTGGATTTCTTTTTCCTATTAGCATAGTCAACAGTTATGTGACCATAACCTTTACACTCATAGCATTGAATTTCTTTTCTTTTCTTTGAGTTTTCTCCCAATTTCTTGTTGGAAAGATAACTCTTCTTGAAATCTTTCAAGTTTTTCCTAAAAAATATTCTTGAATTTCCTAGTTACAAGACCGAATTCCTCATCACTGCTAGGTTCATTATCTACCTTCAAAGCTACTCTTTTTGATAGGTTTGAGTCTTAATTCAAAATTTTGAAGTGAACCTACTAATTCTTCTACCTTAGCGGTGTCAATATTTTTGCTCTCTCCAATGATTGTTATCTTGGGATAGAATTTCTCATGGAGAGATCTAAGGATTTTCCTAACTATCTTTTCTAACATTGAGTTAACTATGTCTTGGAATTTTGGTGTAGAATTCAATGAACTGCTCATTTTCTTCTGTCCTAAGTGTTTCAAATTTGATAGTCAACATGTAATGCTTAGATAGCTTCATTGTGTTGGTACCTACACGGGTCATCTCAAGATCTCATGCTTCCTTGGAAGTATCGAAGTTACAGATTCTCCTAAACTCACCTGCACTAACCACACATACAATGGCATTCAATGCTTTATAGTTTGCAGTACAGATAATCTTTCACCAATACTCCACTTGCTACTATCCTTATTAAGAGTAAACCATCAAGTAACAATTGAGTTCCAGATGTTCACACCCCGTGCCTTAAGGAAGATCCTCATCCGGGCCTTCCAATAGGTATAGTTTGTGCCATTAAAGTACGGAGGTCACAAAGTGGACAATCATTCCTCTTTAGATGTCATTTCGAATATTGAAGGGATCTTTAACTCAGGTTGTTAAACCCAAATGAGCAATCTGCTTTGATACCAATTAAAATTCCCGAGCTTCTTTATCCAAATTGATCCTAGAAGGAGTGAATAGGATCTCTTTTCTAATTTTAATTATTTAGCTCTTCCAACTTAAGATCCTATTTTAGGTCCATCTTGAAGACTATATATGCAATAGATTTAACAAGTACAATAGCACAAGTAATGTATGCCAATGTTGCAATACTTAGAACAATATAAATAGTGTAGGCACACAATCATAATCACAAAGAGACACAAATTAATTGTGCTATACAATAGATTTAACAAATACAATAGCACAAGTAATGTATGCTAGTGTTGCAAGACTTAGAAAAATATAAATAGTGTAGGCACACAATCATAATCACAAAGAGACACAAATTAATGTGGTTCGGCGACCAGTCCTTGCTCCACTCTTGGAAAGCTCTTCTTCAAGCTGTGTTGATTTTTTTTTTATTTTTAATGCAAACATCTTATTATAAGAAACCAACCAAAACTTAAATTAACTTATAAGTTCAACAATTCCCAAATCACCTTACAAGTGACGCCACACGACGAACTTCCTCCGCAAGTGATCCACACCCAGTGACTTTAATGGATGCCCCATATCCAATGGATGGACACTTCCAATTGAGTAGATGAAGAATTTGTTGTTATTGTTTTAACCTCTCCATAGGTAGAGATATTCCAATTCCACTCAATTCAATTGAGAGAACTCCCTCTTGAAGATAGATGATGATTTTACAATCAAGCACGCTCTCCAAGCTTTCCAATAGGTATAACTTAGGGTGGAAAAGCTAAGTCACATGACCTTGAGCCAGATGTACTAGAATTTTGAGTTCCAAGGTCATCTACAATGGTTTCCTCTCAAAGATTGATAGATTTTCCAAAATGAAACGGTCAAGGAGTCACCTTTTTTTATCAATTTGATCACCTAAGTCATTGGGAGGACCTTTAGTTTATAGAGCATCAAAAACCAATCTTAGAAGGTCCCCAACGGCTCTTTACAATGGTCAAAAATTAGTTGTTATGAGAGTTTGATTTAGGCAATCTTTCCAAATCTGCATCATTCGATCGATCAAAGGTTTCTCATCTAGAACCTCAATCTGTTCAATCAGTCCAGGACATTTCGATTGATTGAATGGTTCTCAGCTCTAAGAGACCCAATATGTTTGTTCGATTGAGCCACTTTCAATCAATCGAACCTATCAATTCAATATATTTTTTTCTATTTAGCTTAATTCATCAAGGCAATCATTAGGGTTCCACCTAAGGTACATGGGGCAAGTCTCTATAATCCACTAGAATCATTGGCATTGGTCTCACCCACAAACACTTACTATCCGACCTTTTGAGTCATTCTACCACTAAAACATATGGTCGGTTCTTGAAGTACCTGCTTGAGATCTTTATTTGTAGCTTCACTGTCTCTTGCGTTTGTGGTCCTCCCTCATCCGGTCTTGTGCAATATGTCTCTTGAACTTCTTTCCGGACTTAGACTTACATGACTTATGATTTACCATTAAACTTCAACCAAGACAACACATGGACCGACTACATACATGTACTTTTTCAATGTGAAATGGAATTGACAACATACAAATGCATATTACAATAACAACCATATTTCTATCTAAATGCTTTCTTTGTTTGCTTTAGTTCACTTGCTAAGTGAATTTGTTTCCTTTTTCCCCCTTCCCCCTTGAATGCATTTTCTTTTTTTGAACGGCAGAAATAAAACTTTATTGAAGAATAGAGCAAAGAGAGCATAAACAACAACCAAAAAAAAACCATTCACCAAGAAGGTGAGAGGCCAACCACACACACTAGCAAAAGCAAAACAAAGCGAAATAAAAACCCCCCACCCAACCAAAACGCTAACCTACAACTCCTCTCTCCAAAGGTAATCCCAAGCCTTATCCTCGAAATTAGGCCAAATAGCAACCCACTCCAGCAAGATGCCATGAATATAGTGAATGATTTCCTCCACACCCCTAGCTTTGCCTTCAAAGATCCTGGAGTTATCCAAAGACCCCAACAAATCACCCCCGGGAGATAAGACCAAATAGTAGCCGGGAGACGCTCTAACTAGCGAACCCACCATCCATATATAAGATCATAGAAAGAGAGTGGGAAAGACCAAGAAATACGAAGGTGGGAGAGGAAAAAACCCCAAACAACATAGGCTATGTCACAATGAAGAAAAAGACAATCCACCGACTCCTCTTCCTTCAGGCACAAACTACATCTATTAGCTAAATTACATCATCTGCTCTGCAGGTGATCAAGGGTGAGAACTTTATCCAGAAAAACAGTCCACATAAAAAATGTCACTTTAGACGGGATACCCAGGATCCAAATGGCACTGAGAGGGAAAGACATAACCCTAAATTCCCCCAACTCCAGATAAACCGATTTCGGGATGAATTAACCTTTTTTGAGAGTCCAAACCCACTTGTCCCTACTAGACGGGTTTGGTTTAGACCTATCTAACAACCCAAGCATCCTCCCTAAATCTTCTACCTCCCAATCATTTAGATTTCTGCGAAGACCCGAACACCATTTATTCACAGACACATCGAAAAAATCCACCACCATCCCTCTAGGGTTCATAGCTAAAAAAATAAAGGTTTTTGAATGCCACCTTCAGGGGAACCTCTCCAATCCATCTATCCTCCCAAAAACGAATCTCCCTCTCGGACCCCGATCAAATCGAATGTAGTTCCAGAATCTGTCTCGCAATTTCTGGATGGACTTTCACATACCGCAACCATGCCTCACCCGCACCTAATTGGCTTCCCAACAAGAGTACTCCCCGAATCTAGCCACCACCACTCTACGCCACAAACTCTCTTGCTCGACCCCGAATCTCCACAACCACTTAACCAGTAAAACCCTATTATGCTCTCAAATCGAACGCACACCGAGACCCCCACAACCCAGGGGCCTACAAATGGATTTCCAATCCACGAGGTGGTAACGATGATGATCTGCCTCATCATTCCAAAGGAGATTGCGGAACTTGGCCTCAATAACCCTAGCAAGGATGGTAAGAAGCGAAAGGTAATAGTTTGGGATAAATGCCAGGGTGACTTTCAAAAGCCCCCCTTTAGACAAAAGAATAGACTTCCACGAACACAATCTCGAGGAAATCCTATCAATGGCTGGATTCCATACTCCTTTAGACTTAAAACTGGCTCCCAACGGCATACCAATATAAGACGACGATAGAAGCACCCCAATTTTACACCCCAAAATCTAAACTAGATCCTCAATGTTAGGAACCGACCCGACCTAAAATAACTCACTTTTTCCCAAATTGATCTTAAGCCTTGAAACCACCTCAAAACCACAAAGGATGCACCTCAAAATACCCAACTAAGTCTAACTTGCATCACAAAAAATCAAAGTGTCATCCGCAAACTGCAAATGAGAGATTCTACAACCACCCCTCCCCACCACAAAACCTAGGAGATACTCATCCGCGGCTCTTCTGATCATTTTACTCGGAGCCTCTAACACCATAATGAAAAGAAGAAGAGACAGAGGGTCCCCTTGCCTCAAACCCCTAGAACTCCTAAAATAGCCAGTCAGGCAGCCATTCACTGACACAGAAAAATTAACTGATCTAATACAATAGAACACCAACTCCTCCACTTCGCCCCAAACCCCATTCTAGCTAAATGTAGTCTAGGAAATAATTTACATAATCATAAGCCTTCTCCATGTCCAATTTACATAGTAAACCATTTCAACCCGACATCATCCTGTCCTCAATATACTCAGAACCTCCAACACCATTGTGAAAAGAAGAAGAGACAGAGGGTCTCCTTGCCTTAAACCCCTAGAACTCCTAAAATAGCCAATCGGGCAGCCATTCACCAACACTGAAAAATTAACTGATCTAATACAATAGAACATCCAACTCCTCCACTTTGCCCCAAACCCCATTCTAGCTAAAATGTAGTCCAAAAAATCTCAATTCATGTGATCATAAGCCTTCTCCATGTCCAATTTACACAGTAAACCATTTCTACCCAACATCATCCTGTCCTCAATAAATTCATTAACAATGAGGACACGTCCAAAATTTGCCTCTCATCCACAAAGGCACTTTGAGGCTAGGCAATAATCTTATTCATGACCAATTTTAACCTTGAGGACAACACCTTCAAAATGATCTTATACACATTGCTGATAAGATTGATTGGTTTGTAATCTTTTAGATCATTTGCATTCGAACATTTTGGGATCAACACAATAAATGTTTCATTTAAATGCTCATAGAACTCTTCCGAATAGTAGAATTCTTCCAACACCTCCATCATATCATATTTTATAATAACCCAACACTTTTGAAAGAAGGAAATGGAGAACCCATTTGGGCCTGGAGCTTTATCACCTTTCATCCCCGAGACCACCTTCCACACCTCTTCCTCAGAAAACCACCTCTCAAGCATGTTCCTATCTACCCCTGAAATGCGATCAAAGGTCATCCCATCAAGATTGGGATGCACAAATTGGTCCTCCCTGTAAATATTTCCGTAATACTCTTCCACCTCTTCTTAATTTCCCTTTGGTCCTACGACCACCTCCCATTAATGTTCAAACCATATAACTCATTGGAAATCTTACGATGGGATGCCACTTAGTGAAAAAACTTCATGTTTTTATCCCCTTCCTTCAACTACCTAACCCGAGATCTTTGTCGCCAAAAGATCTCTTTCAAAGCCAACTCCATAAAATCTCTCTTGAGCCTCACTCTCACTATTCTCCAAAGAGGACAAAGGGCGCTCATCCTTTAAAAGGTCATGAACCCTAATCCCTTTTTTGCACTCCTCCAGGAAGACTTTTAACGATGACCCCGAATGCTTATTCCAACCCTTAAGCATACATTTCAACGCTTTCAACTTGAGAGCAAACTTCTTGCTCGGATTGCCAGAAAACGCCGACCACATCCATAAAATCCGGCTCCAGAAACCACGTCTCCTCAAATTTGAAGGAGCACAGACCCCCAACGGGCCTACAAATCCCCAAACAAATAGGGGTGTGATCCGAGGTCGTTCTGGACAACACAAATTGAGAGCGATCCGAGAACAAATCCTCCCACTCCCCACAAAAAAGGAAACAATCAAGCCTACTCAAAATAGCATTCTGCTGAAAGCTAGACCAAGTAAATTTAGCCCCCTTAAGAGGCCCATCAATCAATCCCCATCTATCGATAAAAGCCCCAAAGTAGTCCATGCTCACATCCCCGCCAGTCTCACTCCCACCACTTCTCTCCCATGAAAATCTGATTAGGTTGAAATCTCCTCCAATGCACCAAGGCAAATCCCATAAAGCCTTACTATCATCCAACTCCTGCAAGAAATTAGTAACCTCTAACCTAAGGTTGGGACCATACACCCACTCATCCGACTTACTCTTCACCCTGCACCTCACTGAAACTAAGAAAGCCCCTAAAATATGCTCCAACACTTCAATCCTATCCACATCCCAAATCACAAGGATGCCCCCAAAGGCTCCCCAAGATGGAAGAGCCAACCAACCACAAGGTCTAGGCCCCCACACCTCCTTAACAATCAACTCGGTCATTAACTGAATCTTTGTTTCTTGCATACAAAAGATATCCAGACTCGAATCCCCAATATTCTGAAGAATAGTGATCCTCTTACCCCTGTTACCCATCCCTCTAGCGTTCCATAAGAGAATCTTAAGATCCATGGAACACAATTAAAGAACCCCTTACTTTCCTTGAATCTCCATCATACCCCTTCCTTATTGTCTTCTCATAATTCACACTACTCTCCAGTCTTTTAAGTTCATTCCTTAACCTTTTGTCAATCACCGAGTCAGACCCACTCACATGAGACCCCATGCCCCTTCTTCGAAATTCAATCCTTCTAAATAAACCCATAACCTCATCTTTGAAACCCTCATAAGACATACCCATGAAAGGACCAAAATCACCTAACTTATTAACCACCCATTCCGACAAAATCTCCTCATTACGCTCAGACACCCCCTATGGGGAATTGGAATCCGTAAACTTAAGACATTTTGGAGTAACCATCCCTTCTTCCCCACCCTCATTGCACCCCACACCATTTACTAATTCATCACAACACTCTAACCTAGCCAATGGCTCAACCTCCACAACACAACCCACATCGAACACAGGTTTAGGGCTCTCAAGAAGAACTATACGACTCTCAACCTTCTTATCCATGGCACACAAATCCCCGGTATCAACATTATTAGGCTGGATAAAGCCTTCACCCCTACCAAGTAAACAAGCCATCCTGCACAAATTCGAAACAGGACGTAAGGCAAACGAATTAAATTTAGATAATAAATGTAAAGATTCTGAGGAACGAACCTAATGAAAAAGGTCATTCGCTGTGATTATCGACTCCCCAATCGCACAGCTAAAATGGTTTAGGGTAGCGCCCCCACCCAAGGCCAGGTTCCCTGGGTAATTCTCTCCCCCTTCCAGAAATCCCAACATAACTTGATCAGACCTCTCGTTGGAAGCTCCAGTTGGAATTTGTGGGAGTGAAAAAGAAAAGAAAGAGAAGAAGGAGAAAAATATGAGAGAAACATAGGGAGAGAGTCTTGTGTACTCTCCCAGATGATATTGCTCTTTATTATATACTAGGGTACAATATGATGCAAAATACCATTATACCCTCACACACGCACACTACATATAAGCCTACACTCCCCCACAAGCTGGGCGATAGACATCAAAGAGTCCCAGCTTGCGAGTCAAAAACAAAAACAAATCATGACCAAGACCCTTGGTGAAGATGTCTGCAAGTTGATCCTCAGTCTGTATAAAAAGTAGACAACTGATGCCGATAAGGAGTTTTTCACCAATAAAATGATGATCAACTTCAATATGTTTGGTGTGATCATGCTGTACCAGATTATGAGCAATGTTAATGGTAGCCTTATTGTCATAGTAGAGGCGCATAAGAGAAGTGACGGGAAAACCAAGCTCAGAGAGAAGACATAATCATAAAAGTTCACAAACACCATGAGTCATCAAACGGAACTCGACTTCAACACTAGAACGGGCAACAACAGATTGTTTCTTTCTTTGCCAAGTAACGAGATTACCACCAACAAAAGTACAGTAGCCAGAGGTTGAGTGACGATCAGTGAGAGAACCAACATAATCCGCATCAGTATAACCCTCAATAAGTAAATCAGATCGGCGAGAGTACAGCATACTAGCACCAAGATTATGCTTAAGATAATGAAGAATACGATACATAGCATCAAGCTGCACAGTAGTTGGAGCATCCATAAACTAACTCACAATGCTAACAGCATAGGCAATGTCAGGCCTGGTGATAGTAAGATAAATAAGACGACCAACTAGACGCTAATATCTGCCAGTATCAATAAGTTTGTCTCCCACATCCGCAGTAAAGCGATGATTGACATCAATCGGTGTGGCAATAGGTTTGCAGGCGGTCATACCAGTTTCTATAAGAAGATCCAAAGCATACTTCCGTTGAGAGACATAAATGCCATTCGTAGACCGAGCAACCTTAATGCCCAAAAAATACCTGAGTTGGCCAAGGTCTTTAATCTCAAACTCACTTGCTAACCTCAGTTTCAACTGAGAGATCTCCACTGGATCATTACCCGTGATAATAATGTCATCCACATAAACAATCAGGGCAGTAAGATTAACACCACCAATACATTTGAGAAATAAAGTATGATCAATGTGGCTCTGAAAATACCCAAACTGAAGAACAGCAAGGCGGAAGCATTTAAACCAAGCCCGGGAGATTGTTTGAGGCCATAAAGGATTTTCTTGAGGCGACAGACTTTACTTTTCGAAGAATGTGGTAAAAAACCAGGTGGAAGCCGCATGTACACTTCCTCAGCTAAATCTCCATGAAGAAAAGCATTTTTGACATCAAACTGGTGGAAAGGCCATCCCTTATTAGTAGCAATGGAAATAAGGACTCGAACAGAGCTGAGCTTAGCGACAGGAGCAAAGGTCTCCTAATAATCAATCCCATATGTTTGAGTGTATCATTTTGCAATCAACCGAGCCATATAACAATCAATTAAGCCATCAGGTTTGAGCTTGACAGTGTATACCCATTTGCACCCAACAGGAACTTTGTTCCAAGGCAGATCAACAATATCCCAAGTGCCATTTTTTTCAAGAGCAACCATTTTTTTCTGTATAGCAACCTTCTATTGTGGTTGAAAAAGGGCATTTATAACACTACAAGGCATAGGCACAGAAAACAAGGCAAAAACGATGATATAAAGAGGATAAAGACTGATAAGACACAAAGTTAGCTAAAGGATATTGAATACAAGATCTAACACCTTTTCTAAGGGCTATAGGAAGATCAGTCATGAAGAGCAGAAGGATTACTTGCATCAAGAGCTAAAGCCGAAGAGACATCTTGACCAAGAATGAGAGGAATAGTCGAAGTGCCTGATTTCTTTCTTTTAGAATAAACTTGAAGAACCTTCTCCCCCTCACCATGAACACCCGAGTCAAAAATAAAAGCTGGAACAAAAAGAGAAGGAGAAGACTCTGTAGAAGAATGCTCCCCCTGGGAAGAACTAGGAAAAGAAATAAACGGAATTGTTTCATGAAAGGTAACATCCCTAGAAACAAACCGTTGCCGAGAAGCAAGATAATAACACTTGTAACCTTTCTGGCTAGGAGTATACCCCAAGAAATGCATTTAAGAGCTTTGGGATTAAGTTTATACCGCTAGGATTTATCCACATTTACATAGCAAATGCACCCAATGACTTTAGGGGGAATAGAGAACAAGGATGCAGAAGAAGACAAGACCTCAAGGGGTCACTGAAAGTTAAGCACGTGGCTAGGCATTCTATTCATGAGAAAGGTCATTGTTTGAACTGCATCTGACCAGAAGGTTTTGGGGACATTCATAGTGAACAACAATGCACGAGCCACATCAAGTAAATGTCTATTTTTTATCTTCACAATCCCATTTTGTTTTGGTGTACTAGGACATGTTGTTTGATGAAGAATTCCCAACTGGTCAAGGAAGGAGGAAAAAGCATGGGATATATATTCACCACCCTTATCAGACTGCAAAATCTTAATTTTCTTATTGAACTAGGTTTCAACCATCTTATGAAAAGAGAAAAGAAGAAAAAACATCACTTTTTTATTTTAATAAATAAATCCAAGTAACCCGAGAATAGTCATCAACAAAGGTTACAAAATATCTAAACCCAAACAAAGAAACAGTAGGAGCAGGTCCCCATACATCAGAATGAACTATATCAAAAGTAAATTCACTTTTATTCAAACTAATTGGATAAGAGGTTCGACAATGTTTGACATATTTACAAGGAGCGCAATGAAAGACAACGCTACAACTAGAAAATAAAGGGGGAAACAATATTTCTAAAGTAGAAAGAGAATGATGGCCTAGACGGTTATGCCACTGAGAAAGCTGTATAAAACTAAGATGACCATCATTTATTGCAGGAGCTGAGATCTGTTGAATAGGTAATGCGGAATGTGGAGGGATATCCAAGATATATAGGCCATTGTCCTCATGTCCCCTACCAATCATCCTCCTCGAACTCAAGTCTAGAAAGATACAATAAGAGGGAAAAAAAGTTATATTGTAGTTTAAAGACTTGGTCAAATGACTAACAGATAACAAATTTAAAGTAAACTTGAGAACATGAAGAACGGATGTCAAAGGTACGGAAGGAGTGATAGGTATGTTTCCCTTATCGGCAATAGACGAATAGGAACCATCAACAATATGTACCCTATCCTTCCCATGAAAAATAGAATAGGAGAAAAAAAGAGAAGACGTACCAGTCATATGGTCAGAAGCCCACCTGAATCAATAATCCATGAGTGAACAGGAGAAGAGATACTAACACTGAACGCAGAGGCAGAGGTACCTGAATGAACAAACAAGGTCTGAGGAGAAGATGTGGATGTGTCCAAACTCGACATGAAGCTTCGCAGAGCCTCAATCTCATCATAAGAGAATGAGCATATCTAGAGTAATAAATGTCACAAAATTAGCACTTGACCGGCCTCCACGAACAAAACGAGAACCTCCACGTCCTCCAGCAAATGAGCCACGTTGAGAACTATCCTGAAACTCCTAGGGATGACCATGTAGGTCCCAACATGTATCCTTTAAATGTTCAAAACGATCACAATGATCGCATTTGAATTTATCTCTCATCTCCTGAAAAACCACCTCGACCATCTCTGATACTGCCCCGACCACCACTACTACGTCCATAGGAGCCACCACTACTACATCCATGGGAACCACCATGGCCACCACGCTGATTAAATAAGAGAAGAATTGATTTTTCTATGGAAAAGAGTGATGTAGGGTTCAACATGGCATGCCTACGATCCTCTTCTTCTTGGACATATGAGTAAACTTTACTAAGTGACAGGAATGGATCATTCCCTAAAATCTGTATGCGAATACCATTATATTGAGAATTGAGACCTGCTAAAAAATCAAATACTCTACTCTCTTCAACCGTCTTGTGATATTCAACATCTTCAGAACACTTGGGGTGATAACTCTTGTAGTAATCAATTTTTTGCTACATCCCTTTAAGTGTAGAATAGTAGGAAGAAAGATCTTTATCACCTTGACGAAAATGTGTCACTTTCTGTCGCAGATCATATATCTTGGTTTTATTGCCTTTCTTTGAGTATGCCTAAATCATGGAGTCCCATATAGCTTTTGGCAGTCGGTAGATACATGAAAGTGTTAGAAATCTCAAGCTTCATAGAATGGAGTAACCAAGACATAATGATGGCATTTTCTGCCTCCCATTTAGGAAACGTAGGAGAGTTGGGAGCTGGAACTTTAGTCTCACCCGTCAGATATCCGAGTTTCCCTTTACCAGTAATATATATTTGTACAAAGTGAAACCAAGGTAGAAAATTGCTTCTATCAAACCGAACTATTGAAATGAGAGTGTTTGGATTATCAGTTACCCTGTCACTTGTTTCCGACATACTTGAAACTTTAAAATAAGGGGATCACACTTGAACAAAACTTCCACAACCACTAATCTCACACAAACACAAGTGGGGATAACGTAAACAACAAGGTACACATACGGTTATGCTTCAACAAGAGGCTTGGGAGGTGAAAACAGCCCCAAATCACAGCAGTAGGGAAATCACAACCACCAACACACTTAATCACACACATATAGTGATTAGAAACCAGTAGAGCATGATTGGAGAGACGAAATCCATTTTCAGATTAAAAAAATCATAAAAAACCCCCCCAAAAAACGTCAGGCATTAAGGTACCTGGACGAAAATCTTCATCGACGCTTCGATTCTCCACCAAACGACGCGAGAGCACTTTTGAATGATCCCTTACGTAAAAACGACCCAACTAGTAAAGATCATCCATCGAAAAAACCCCCAAGACGATCGGATCGAGCATTTTTCTCAAATTTGACCATTTTTCCTTTTTCACAAAATCACCCGAAAAACCTCTTTATGATCACTGAAAAATCATGATAATTCATGATAAATCACCACGATCTAAATCGGTAAGCTTTCGATCGTAATGTGGCTCTGATACCAAGTTGGAATTTGTGGGAGAGAAAAAGAGAAAAAAGAGAAGAAGAAGGAGAAAAATATGAGAAACGCAGGAAGAGAGTCTTATGTTCTCTCCCAGACGATATTGCTCTTTATTATATACTAGGGTACCATAAAATTCAAAATACCATTATACCCTCACACATGCACACTACATATACGCCTACGTTTCTAAGAATGAAAGATTACTAAAACCTCATTTTAGAGAAGTTGTCAATCAGCTCTAAAGAGGACCCCACTTTTGACTAATTGACTCACTAAAGGACAAACTACTATAGGCTGTCAACCAGCCTTATTATTACCCCTAGCTTTAAAAGCCTTATTACAATGAGATTCCCAACTACTACTACCCCTAAATTGCTTGCTCCTTTTCTTGGACTTCTTTTGGGTTGAGGCCTCCAAATTGGCTGCTTCTTCTCAAGCCAATCAATGGCTGCTGCATAAAAAAATAAAAAAACTAAATAAATTGTTTGGATAGATATATTCCCCATGTCTTTTATATATCTAAGCTGTGTCGACTGAAAAATTGGCATAAACTGAATTTAGTATGCAGAGCAATGATTTAGCATTATTAGGGTGCCACTTAACATGTTTTTTGAGACTGATCCTTATCCCTCTCATAATCATTCCCAAAATGTTCTTGAAATAAGTAAATTTCTAAAACCAGTTTAGACCATTTTTTCTTAATGAAATTGAAGGATTTTGATCATTACATTGGTATTGCTTGTGAAGCCAAAATATATCTATACGGTCCATCCATGAAATTGTTAAAGAGAAGGGAAATCTAATTTCAACATGGACTGCATTCTATCAAACAAAAGTAAGCACTAAAAGCCAAGCATTTAGAGAATCAAACTGCCTGGATAAATCTAGGAAAGGGTGGGGAGAGTTGCAGAAAAGTGCAGTAGGCATTTTAACAAAATCCAAACACCACAAATATCATGAAAAGAAAATGAATCTATGCTGAAATACTTCTCCACTGGATCATGTAAGTCTTAAAATGTTTTTGCTGATCATACAGATTAAGATGAATATGAAAGATGAGATTTTGGAACAACCTCATGTAGCCTTTGAAAGTCAACCCAAAGTATTTTAATGGGAAGATTCATTGCAAATCTTTAACACCTATCTTCATTGGTGCCATCTACTCAGGGACAACCTCATTTTTGTTATTTCTGTTAGACAAAATGTTGGAATGAAAATCTGAATCTTCGACCAAGTTGAGTCAGCCTTTAGAATTTGCCAGAATGTGTGTGAAGGCTTCATTACCATGCAATATTCTTGCAACAAATTTTTGCTTTGATGATATTAGTCTAATTCTTGTGAACCCTTTTGAGTGTTAGACAAATATGAAAATAATGTATCTGACACAAATATCCTAACTACTGTACAAATTCATCCGATGGACATAAAACATGTTATGACTAACCTATGGGCATAAAACACCATCTGACTAAGTTACTCTTCATTAAACAACATCCAACAATCTTTTCCAAAGTTGATTCCATGTTTCGAATGTTCTCCATTCTTGTGACATTTCACAATAATACTTGCTAGGCATGGTGCAAGAACTTATGCTGTGACTTCTTGCAGAAACTATCCTACATCATTAGCAAATAGGAGAGATCTGTGCTTTATAACTGTTTGTTGGGTCTGAATACTAAGATAAGTCTGCCATTTGGTTGGGTTGACATGTGCAACATTGATAAATAATTGGTTCTTCCCTGAAAATACCCAGTAATTGATGTCTCTTAATTGATATGAACATTTCAGATATATCTTGAAATCCTTGATAATATAAGATATTTTGGGATCGAATTAATCTAAGGTGGGTTTACAAGTACATGTCCTACGCAACTGAATGGGGTCTGGGGAAGACAGTACACCTGCTAAGCCTTCTAAACCAACTGCTACAACTCAGGTTTTCTCTCTCTCTCTCTATCTCTCTCTCTCTCTC
>JAOXJP010009353.1:0-17893 GCA_025762735.1 Platanus orientalis | reverse complement strand
TTGTTTTAATTGAATTTCTATTATTTCTTTAATTCAAGAATCATTATTTGCATTCTTTAAAGTGTTTTGCATCATCCCACCATAATCTCATATTGTAGGAATCCATTCTTTTGGATATCCTACATCAGTATGACTACCGTGAGAGTAACAGTCGGTAGGGAGGAGAGCAAAACAGATTGTGTTACTTTAGCCATTCTTTCCAAGAAAAATACTAGATGATCATACACATTCTAGAGCCGACTATGAAGATGTTGATAATGATGAATGGAGACAAAAAGCCTATGTTGGACTCTCTTTATGAAGCCATATAATTGATGAACAAGGTGATTAAAGTGGTTGCCATTCGCTTTTATGTTGGCTACTTGATGTGCAAATGAAAGATGGTCCAACATGCTTCTTCACCCACTTCATGTAGTAAGATTGTTCGTTTTTTCTTTACTTGGATTTATTTATAAAGTGACATCACTGAAACAAGAATTTAGGTTCCTTGAATTTTTGTACACTAATTTAGTCCTAAGTTCCAATATGCATAACTTTGGTATTTGGTCCTGCCATTGTTTTATCATGCGTGTTCACAAAACTAGAATTGAGCGCACATGCATGAGTAGAGGGGCGATGACGGGGGTGATGTGGGTGAGGAGAGTTAGAGACCCCCATTCAAAAGAATGTGGAGATGGGATCATCCAACCCAAGACGAGGATCATGGTGCATGTCCACCCCAATCATGTATGATTTATTAGCGATGAAGGTACCATCAGGTAGACCAGGAGAACAAGGAAGAGGCTCATTCCCATTACAACTATGATATCACTGAGAGTTTGGCAAGGACATTCAAAAGCATGAACATTGGTGATGGCAGCTCAATTGGATGATTCCTTCTATAGATTAATGGGGGTGACAATAGGTCTACATCTTCTTATGGATATGGGTACCCCAATGAAGGCTATGGCACACAACCAATTTGTCACGAACATGTCTTGGCACATGTTGTAGCACGGGCAACCTAGCAAGTGGCATGGTGGCATTTTTGTAAATAGTGTCCGATGGCATTATCATAAATAGAAAGTGTTCCCTTCTAGCAATCTATGAAAAGCTTAAGGGGTACCTTGAGGAAGGGTGGGTGCTCTAAGGCACCTAGGCCCTTGACATGGACATGCTTCTAGCCTGCATGACCTTAAACTGCAAGGCATCCCCAATGTGGGTTGGGGACAGCTCTTGGCACACACAAAGGTGTTGCCTAGGACTCTTATGGGTGTTGAGTTCCCTCATGAGACAATGCTTGGGGCCCGAGCGTGGGCGAAATTGCACGTCCATTGGCAAACAGGGGTTTGCCTATGTGGATGCTACTAACATGCGCTATGAGACAGTAAC
This sequence comes from Platanus orientalis, assembly GCA_025762735.1. Lineage (NCBI taxonomy): Eukaryota > Viridiplantae > Streptophyta > Magnoliopsida > Proteales > Platanaceae > Platanus > Platanus orientalis. The sequence goes on along the minus strand of JAOXJP010009353.1, from coordinate 16,522 downwards.
AGCACATGGGTGATCGAGTGGGCTATCCCATGACCTTGGTGCTCGGGTGTACCTGGTCCTTGTGCTAGCCAAAATCCTGGTTTGGCCTTAGACAGCCATAGTGGTGGCATGGCAAGACTCAGGGCGACGTCTTGCATGGAATGGCATGGTACACAGGTAAGGTGCCATGGTCGTCAGTGGGTTTAATGGCTCGAGCTACAGGTCGAGGATGTGTTGTCGGCGTGCTAAGCCTTCAGTGCTACAAGCGGAGAGTGATGAACTCCGTGGTCGTTTGAGATGCGCTTCAATGGCACAGCATAGGCGCCGAGGTGGCTGACTAGTAACGCGCATAGGCAACAATGACAAAAGGGACCCTACAAGCGAGACGAGCGTCATAGCAACGCAAGTCATTTGTGAGCTGGTCAAGCAGGCTTAGCGTGACGGTGCTTTTTGGTAAGCAATATCCTTACCAGTGCATGCAGAGCATGTCGACAGGTCAGAGAAGGACTCGAATGGTTGTAAGGCTGACCTTAGCTAGGTGATGGTCAGGGTGTTGCACGGTTGTGATAGAGAAAAATTTGACCGTGACAAGTCATCCTAACTGATTACTTGGGTTTCAGCCAGAGATTTGGCTTATATCAATATGGAGGTGGACACCAAAATTACGATGAGGGGTCTTCGTCATCGTACGCTGCTTCCTACGCTCATCGTCAACCTCAGGCCCTATATCCACTATTGGGGATGCTAATAAATGTCAAATACCATATTTATCACCAGTACTCCAAACTATGAGTAGTGGTATTGCACAATGTCATGAGCAGTACTACTACTACCTCGAGGACCATCTCCCAACAGCAGATGCATCATCAACACCATGATAAGGACAAGGATGATGATCATGAGCCACACGATTATTCTATGTGGTGTATTAAGATGGGATTGGGGGTGATGGTTCAGGCTTTTGGGACTACTTTTGAATTTATTTTGTTGCATGGAGAGTGATTGACATTCACTGTAATTGTACTTTTGTACGGACATATCTGACCATTTTTATGTACCATTTATAACATTACTCTTGTGTTATGAATTTGTGAAGCGGATTTTCTTCTCATTTCTAACTTTAAGTTGATGTGTATCTTTATTATGTAGTGTTTTTTAATCATTTTTCAACCCTTTGTGTTTCTGTCACGCTCTACAATGTATCTCACAAAGGTATCGGTCTCCAACAACCATCATAAATGATAGATGGTTACCTTGCTTATATAATGATTCCTAGGTATGTATTGGTGCTTATTCAAACATATCCAAAAATTTCATCCAAAAATTTCTGATGCTTCCATAGTTTCCATGACTTCCTCCAATGTATCTATCAATATTTCCATGAATCTTATGGGTTTGTGGTTTCAATTTATATATTTCCTTGGTGTGGATGTTTCTTTATCATTTCCTAACTCTCTCTGAATGTATAGCTATATTATATAGTGTTTTTCATCAATTTCTAACCATTGGCGTTCTAGAAATACACAATAACAAATGTCCTAAGTATATCAATTTCCAACAACCATCAATGAGGGTTGTTTTGCTTGTGTAATAATTTCTATGTGTGTATTAGTGCTTATTCTATGATTTTTCAAAGTTCCATCCAAAGTTTTCAACACTCCATAACTTCACATGGTTTCCATGATTGTTACATGGGGTTTTTTTTGTTACATGGTTTCCGAAAGGTTTCTATAGTTTCTACAAAACATCTCCGTTTCTGTGGGGACTGAAAGCAAAACTCAGAACCTTGGGACCTAATCAAGACTCATGTAACTTAAAACCTTAAGCCCGACGTTTGGGGATGGAAGAGGATGGTCTTTAAAAGCGAGTGCTGATTGAAAAGTATGGTATTCAGGATGTTTGCAGGCCTAATGCAGTCCACAGCACTTATGGGAGGAGTCTCTGGAAATGAATTATCCATCACATCAATCTTTACAAAAAAGGAATTGCCTATGAGGTAGGCAAGAGAGATAGGGTTGCATTTTGGGAGGATGTGTGGTGTGGGGATAGGCCTTTGAAGCTTTAATTCCTGGATATATACCAGCTGGCTAAAAACCGCTTGGTAAGGGTGGTGGACTGTATGGAGGCTTCTTTTGATAGGGTGATTTGGTGCCCGGTTCTAAGAAGGGATGTTTTGATTGGGAGCTCCCGTCTTTATTTAGTCTGTTGGGGAGGCTTTCCAATGCGGCTATCTTAGTGGATCATCTCGATCATAAGAGTGTGGCATCCCAACTCCCTTGGCAATTTCTCGGTAAAGTCTTGTTATACTTTTATTGAATCTTCTCGGGATACGAGTATCCCTTGGAAGAAAATTTGAAATCATATGGTTCAGTTGAAGGTGCAATTCTTTCTTTGGACGGCCTCTTTGGGGAAATTCTCTACATTGAACGTGCTTAATCGTAAGGAGATTATCTCCCAAACATTTGCTTATTATGTTATGGCAATGGGGAGTCTCGGTCGCTCACATTTTGGTGCATTTTCCCTTTACTAGTTACTACAGAGGTGTGGAATGCTGTGATTCATGACTTTGGTCTGAGCTAGGTGATGTCTCCGGACTTATCTAGCATTTTGTCGAGCTAGTGGACAGCAGCCCTCAATGCTAAAGGCAAAAAGATTTGGCGCATGGTCCCAGGGGCGTCTTGGTGGTTGATTTGGAGAAAGAGGAAAAACAGGGTATTTGAAAGCACTGCTGAACCCTCCTTTCAAGTGTCTAAAAAGGCTACATTTTTGCTTCTTTTTTGGGCTAGAAGATGTAAGGATTGTCGAACTGATTGTAGGGGAGGGTTGTTAAGGGATTGGTCCCGTTCCACTGGTTTGGTTTAATTTTGCTATGTTGTCCATTTGTTCATCTTGTGAGGCAGATTTCTTATCCCCTCCCCCTTTTCAATTTTTTAATAATTTTTTTTGCTAATGAAAAAAAAATGCTCCTGCAAAAGGTGTAGACAACATTGCACTTCTACCCCCACTCTATTAAAATCCTCCAATAGCAGTGTATCAAAGTAGGGTCAAGGCAAAAAAAATGCCATTATAACTAGATGAACCAGTGGACACATGTTTTGACTTTGTCCCATTAGATATAAGGTGAAACTTTAGCAATAGTTGGATAGAATGCTTTAATACTTGTACAGGCATATCTCCACTATGCAGTTTCCAAACAAATCTCGAGTAATCTGTGGAATTTTTTTTTTCTCTCTCTTTTAATAAAGTCATTAATTATCCCAAAAAAAACTGTGGAAATGTTTACAGGCAATGAAACATGAATTCATCAATGAACATGAATATATTCAAAGTTAGAAGGACCGATAAGTTAAAGACAAAATCATCAGATAAAAATGCTAAGAAAAATCCAAAATCATACATGTTATGGTCCCAGATGTGTATTGTTAAGAATAATAATTCTAAAAATATGTACAGCAACCAATTCTGCCTTAGATATATTTATGAATGATAGAAAGAGAATTAGACACCCAAGTACAGATTAGTTGATAATAAAGACAGAACAATTGTACTTAACGGGGTGATTGAATTTGGAAGAAGAAAATTGAATTCACTTGTTGTTATCTTCTAAAACATTGTGGTGAAATGACAAATCAAGTAATATACATGAAAACAAAAGCAATTCAAATATTAGTGTACCAGCTTGGCATATCCCTCACTCTCTTCCCGAAGAAGGTTGAATTTTGTTTGTTGATAAAGAAGGCGAGTGTTTACTCTGACCTGCAATTCACAAAGTAAAAAACATATATATATATATATATATATGAATAATATCTAGTGAATTATATATCAGCCAATGTGATAAATAGGTATTGTCATGTATGTGCTTTATCTAAGTGATACAAGAGTTGGTATGAATCATTCTATTGTATGTTATGTGTCAATATATACAGTTGTATTTGAGAATCCAGAAAGCAGTTTAGAGTAGCATTAGGACCTCCAGAGTAGACCTTTTGTGCTTGTCATATCATTTCTTTCAATCATTAATGAAAGTTGTGTGCGTGTGTGTGTGTGCGCGCGCTTATTTCAGCATATTTGAATGAACCCGCTTTTGGGACTTTGTTCTTTCCAGGGAGAAGATTGCTTCCACTCCCATTTATCTTTGTAAAGCTCTCTGCTGCAATTCTCAAATGGTTCTTGTTTCTATATATATACACACACTTTAATGTGTTTCGTGCTTCAAAATATATTCATGTGATCTCATGTGTTTCTCAGATGGCACATGTCTATATGGTATGGTACTCCATAGCTTAATGAACCGTATAAACTGATATGATAGAAAATTCATGAAAAACAACATGGGGGACTATTAGTATAACAATGTAATCTGGACAGTATACAACTGATCATGGCAGTATCAGTCCGTGTCGGCTGACCATATGAACCATGCCAGTGAATTTAAGATGTCCGACTACAAAGAAATCTAGTCTGCTTACCTCTTTAGCCTTTAAATCTTGAGACTTTATCTTAATCATCTCAGACTCCCATAGGAATTCTTCCTAAAATATTTTAAAAAAACAAATATAAGAAAACACAACAAGAAAAAAAGCGATGCTTGAATAAAACAAAAGCCATTACTAGAACAATTGTCTAAGAAAATAACTAGATTCACCTCACAGCGCTCCTGAAAAAGCCTCAATGGAACCAAAGCAGACTCCACAAGCCATTTCGCCTGAAGGGAAAATGATGATATCAGAGCCTCAGTGGTACAAAGCACAAAAATAGCAATTCCCCACCATTAACAACACCAAACTGTATAATTGAAAGTATACCCAATCAAAAGAAAAAAGGATTTAAAAAAAAAAAAAAAAAAAAGGAAAAAAATTGTGGGGGAAAGCGAGAGAGGTGAGCAATTGAACAGGTGCTAAAGCACTACAACCTTTTCCATAGAACAGTGATTACTACTAGGAGTCAAGATTAGCACAGAAAGAGAGATGTTTCTGGTCAGCTAACAACAACAAAAAAAGTTCAACACATGTTTCTTTCTTCTACTTCTTACTCTCAAAAAGAAAAAAGAAGAGGAGTTATTGACAAAGGAGATAGATTACAAGCCTAATGTACAGCGAGAAAAACCTGTGCAAATGGGAATACACATCATGTGGGTCTGTGAATTTAATCATCCCACTTAAAAGAAACCGGGAAATTTGTATCTTTTGAATGCTTTTGAAAATGAAAGACCACCAATACAAAGAAGCTTGAATTTGATCCACCACTCTCTTGAAGGTTCCATACTAGTCTTGAAATTTTCTGACATTCTATTCCTTCCATATCTCCAACAAACCATGAAGGGTAGAATACACCACAAAAATCTTCTCTAGAGGCTGTACAGGACCATGAGTGCTCCAAATCATCAACAGTTCCAAGAAAGACCCATCTAATCCCGAAGAAATGTAAAAACAAAGTCTAAACCTCTTTGGCGAACCTAACAATCAATCCAAAAAAAAAGGCAGTCCCAAAGTGGAAGAGTATGGTCAAAGGATTCCAAATGAGCCCATCAGATAAAACATATTAGCCATAATCTTCTTTATTGAGATAAGATAATCCACCATTAAGATCTTGTCACAGTCCACATAAAAAAGGTAACTTAGTCAGAATGGGAGTACACATGTATGCTCTCATAAACATTTACAAAATAATAAAATCATCAAAGCTAAGTCACGGGCTATAAAATAAATCTAAATTTTCCATCTAAGATAACCTACATAACCCAAATAACAACTAAACCATCCACCAACCTGTCACCATCAACATATGCATATTTAAATGCCATTAACAGCACCTTAAAAACGCATAAAGATAGCTATTGTAGATCTAGAAAACACCTTTTAAGACATATAAAAGCTTCTCCATCAAGTTGAAGTTGATTATCTAATCCTCTATTTGCACAGAATTTAATTGAGACAAATTTTCAACCTATGCCCTTCCCAATAATTTTCCAAAGTCTGTCAACTCTTATCATAAAACACCATCACTTTGGATTGCATCCTTCTCCCTAAGTTGAGAGAAATAATCCCCGAGCATGATTTGGTGCCTTTAGATAGACGATAGGTCTATGATGCATCCGCCCAGGCTCCTCACTAGACTTTCATGATGATTTTATGTCTTCAAAAAGTTGTAGGAAGAACAATAAATATCGATCTCACGAAAAACCAAAAAGCTAAAAATAAATTATAAATTCTCCCCATAGAATTTCCAAACATAACATAAGACAGCCAACACCTATGCTAAAGCCTCCAAAACCAATTGACCTTCTTACATAAGAAGTGGACATGACAGATCCCACCTAACAAGTTCACCATCTAGACAATATATCTGATTTTTTGACATCCATACTTCTCATTGCACTGAGAGAAAAAAAAATGAAAAATTAATGACAATGGCACAAAAGGAAATTTAAGCAAGGGGGTGAGAACAGTGAGATTCCATGACTTCCTATTTGAACAGGATGGTTTTGTCTTCAGCTAATGGGTCGTGCCTGACCCTGGATGAGTTTATACTTCTCGTGTTTCTCATCTTTGATAAAATTTTCCGTATCGGTCAAAAAAAAGCAAGGAAATCCATCCCTCAAATAACACAAACATACATGCATTCCCTAGGAACTACTCAAATACAGAACACAACCACTGGATACCTCACCTGGCTAATGCATACAAAACCAAGTTAGCCACCTTAGGTCAACATGACCAATTCCACTCAGAATGTCAAAGAATTTGACAATTGCATCATTACAACAACAGAAGCCCCATCCCAATTACTTGGGGTCAGTACACGAATCCTGTTCCACCATCCCACTCTATCTAGGGCCTTATCAGTTATGTTAAATTACAAGCCCCCCCCCCATCTCTTTCCTCAAACTTCAACCCAAGTCATTGTGGCCTTCCTCTTGTCCTTTTCACCTTCGAATTGCATCATCATAATGCTTCTTACATATGCTTTTTTTAGTCTTCGTTGCACATAACGAAACCATATAGTCAATTTCCCCTCATCTTATCACCTATTGGCACTACACCTACGCTCCAGTGAATGGCTTCATTTCTCATTCTATCCTTTCCAGCCTTGCCACTCACCCATCTCAACATCCTCATCTCAGTCACACTCATTCAATGTATGTGTTGTTTCTTGACTGCCAAAAATTCTGCTCCTTAAAGCATGGCTAGTTTTATACCCCATCACATAACGTTTTCCCTTCAATTTTAATGGTATTCATTTATCACACAGCACTTGATGCAGAACACAACCCAAGGATAATTAATTAATGAGCTAAAACAGGGTAGGCTGGAGAAGGGAGTGTGTAAAGGCTCTCAGGTATGGAAGCAGGTCTCAAATCAGGGCAAAACAGTAAAGGCGTGAAAGAAGTTATGACTCGAGACAGTGGATAAACACAAAGGGAGAAGTTGGAAAGTTAAATACTGACTGTTTGGGGATTAGAATAGGGCTGGGTCAACAGGGTGTATTTAGATTGTGCTCAGGTCTGATTTCAGATCGACAATTGGGTGCAGATAGATGCCAAAACAGAGACTGTTTTAAAGGGGTAAACAACAAGAGTTCACAGGTATTATATGGGATGTAGAAGGTTCAAAACACAGGCTAAGAAATAGCAAAAGGGTCTGCACAGCAAGGTTTCCTGTAGAAACTTCGGCATAAACAGAGAGTACACTAATAAGTATGGATTAAATTGGGGTATCACAGAGTCCAAACAGATTCTGGAGTTTGAGCAGCATATGACCAAAATAGGAACCAGGCCTATTGGTTTATACTTGCTGGTCAAGTATAGCAAAGAGAACAGTGAGGAATGATTTCCAAGGAAGGGTAAAGAAAGGGCAGTAAAGCAAGGATTTGGTCCAGGTGTGAAACTGCAGAAACTCAGAACCTTCTGGTTTTTTTTTTTTTTTTTTTTTTTTTTTTTGGTCAAAAACCTTCTGGTTGATATTAATAATAGAAAACCTCAATAAAGAGGCTTGTAGTGCTCAGCTCGACAACCCACACAACTGTAAGAGAGGGAGTTTGGTTCAGAAGAATGGGTTTTAGGAAAGAGATTCAGGGTCACTTCAGCAGCAAGGTTTTAAAGATCTGGGTTTTGATTTTCAAATATAAAGAACAAAAAAGGAAAGGATATGGGTTCAGCCGTAGAGTATGATAAAGGTATTATGGGCTCACAAAGACAAAGCAATGATGGAAAGGTGTTGGAAATTAAAAAAAGAAAGCAAAAGGGATGGGAGTTTTCTGGTTAGCAACAAGTAACAACAATGGAGACCAATAAAAGAAGAAGAAGAAAGAAAGTCAAGAAGATGATAAATACCTTGTAGGAAAATCCCTGACCCACACTTAGTTAATCCCTAACCATGCCTCAAACTAAGGCAAACTTGAAGAAGAAGACTAACTTGTGTAAGAGGGAGAAACCTATTCATCAAAAATAAATAAAAGGGAGAAACCCAGCATTTTTTATTCATTATTCATTCCAATAAAAAGATGATGGGTTCTTTTATAACCAACGATTCCTCTAGGTTTTCCCCTTACAAAACACTTCAAATTCAAAAAATAAAGTAACTTTCCCAAAATGGCCTAAAGACTCTCCTAACACTCCTATCAAACTTGCTAAAACATATACCAAAAGAGGCCAAATCGTGTGGCAAAAGAGAAGTGTCAACCAGCCCTATTTCTTTTAAAATATGGGCCTTACAAAATTGACCAAAAACAATAATGATAATGTCTATCATATCCTAACTCTGTTAATTAATAAATTATGAAATAACACAATAAAATCACCATTAAAGCATTAAAATCAGCAACTTAATCTCCAATTGAGCATCCATGAGTATCCTTCATGTGTCTTCTTGTACACCTCCATGAATGGACCCCACCAAGGCCATGTGTGAGGCCCACTAGGGTTAAAATTTAATGCAATCTGGGCAAGTTTTGCTAGGTCAAACACTCTGATTTCAGAAACTTAAAAAATTCTTTATTGATGGAGAAGAAATCAGCTGAGAATCTTTAAGAATTGAGAAAGATGGAAGAGAGGAATTAAAAGGGAAACCTGGGGGTTTTGTAGGGGATCACTTGAGGATCAAAACCCTCAAAACAACTAAAGAAAAAAAGAGTAGTTATGGGGGTGTGATTTCAGATTTAATAAACCCAGAAAATTTTCAGATTTCTACTAGCCAGAAAACTTTAGAAGATGCATCAAAAAAAACCAGAATAAAGTATGTGAATTTAACAGCTTATTATATAGGAACAAAAACCTGAAATAGAGGATAAAAAAACCAGGTTTGAAGGCTGCTATTTCTCCAAAATAGGAATAGGAGTCCCCAAATTGTGGGGCTTGACTTTCTAAAAGTATCAAGTCTTCAAAGACTATGATTTCAGCACTTCTAATGGAGACTTGGCAGAAGAAGAAAAGAGAATGCAGGAGAAAGGATAAGGAAGATGTAGAAGAAGAGAAGAATAGAAAGGAGCTGTCATGGGGTAGGGATAGGGAAGGAGAGCAAGAAAAAGAAGAACAAGATTAAGAAGAAGATGTAGAGAAAAGGTGGTTGTATGGTTGGGAGAGAGAAGAGGGAAGAAGAAAGGGATTCATGGGTAGGGGAAGAGAAGAAAGAGAACAAGATATATATATATATATATATAGAGAGAGAGAGAGAGAGAGGCTCGCACCTACCTGGGAAATCCACCCAACATCAAAATACAACTTTTATTAATCTTCACTACTCAATAATGGGGAGGGGGTGCCTTTATATAGGCCTTACAAGTTACAACTTCTAAATAATAAAAATTTCCTAATTTAGAAACTATTAAAACTAATAAACTTGCTACTCAAATATTTTCTGAAACTTCCTAAAACACACTTTCCTATAATTAAAACTTCCCAAAACTTGTGAGGAAACATGGATGTCAACCAGCTCTTCTAGTGGCCCCATTGTTTGACTTTGGTGGTCACTAGAGGACAAAAGATATAGGCTGTCAACTAGGCTATTTTCCCCCACATACCCTTGGCTTTTCAGCCTTATTACAATCACATATCCTCTACTAAGAATTCAGTAAAACACTTGGCACCATGGTTTCAAAAATCAGCCAATTCCGTTCCGGATCAGCCGATCCCGTTCCGGATCAACCGATCCAGATTGGAATCGGCCAGGATCAGTCCGATTTATGCCTACAACTCAGGATCTGCAACGGAGCGGCCGATCCGGGTATGGATTGGCTTGGATCCGGGTCGAGATCCGCTTGGATTTTATAGATTTTTTTTTCAGATTTTGTTTTTCAACACATTTTTTAAGTTTTTTTTTTTTATTACCGATCCAGATCGACCAATCGAAATCGGGAATCGGCCAAGACCGCATCCGACTCCAATCTCAATTTTTTAAACCATGCTTGGCACTATTGGCCTTATTACATTGACCAAACACAAAAAAAAATTGTACCCCCCCCTCACGGCTAGAAGTGCTAGGACCCTTTGGCCTTGGTCTTGGGCTTCCACAAAGGATACCTACGATCCATCCAAGCAAGCAACGTTGCATCACATCTCCCGATAATAATCAATAGGTTGACTCAAATCTATTAATTTTTTGTCTTCAATGTTTCTCCACAAACCTTTGGCTCGTCTTTACAGTTTCATCTTTCAGAAAGTAAAACCTATGATCTTTGGGCATGTTCTGCCACATAGTTGTTAATGCAGCACCAATCCAAAAAGCATGTGAATCTAACTTCCCATAAAAATCTCCCAGTTTAACCCGAACTTCTTCATAACATCATCAAAAAATAATAATAATACTCTATTGAATTCCAATCTAGCAGTCCCTAAATATTCTTTAATTGATCTCAAGATCCTTGCCTAATGCTTTGACTAGACGCATAAAAAAATTGTACCCCCCCACGGCTCAAAGTGCTAGGTCCTCATGATCTTGGGCTTGGGCTCCACAAGGGTACCTACGATCCATCCAAGAAAGCAATGCTGCATCACATCTCCCCATAATACTCAATAATAGGTGACTCAATCTGATAAATTTTTGTCTTCAATGGTTCTCCACAAATCTTTGGCTTGTCTTTTTAGTTTCATCTTTCAGAAAGTAAAACCTATGATCTTTGGGCATATTCTACCACATAGTTGTTTAATGCAGCATCAATCCAAAAAGCATGTGAATCTAGCTTGCCATGAAAATCTCCCAATTCAACCCGAACTCTCTTATAATAATCATCAATTGGTTTATAATACTCTATTGAATTCCAATCTAGCAGTCCCTAAATATTCTTTAATGGATCTCAAACTCCTTGCCTAATGCTTCAGAGTGGGGTCTGATTAGCACAATTGTTAGTATGCCCAAAATCTTTTCCTCCTTGGTTCTCTCTTGTCCCACTCATTATGGATTGTTCTCTACTTCCAGATTAGGGGTTTTGAAGGAACAAAGAGATCGGTATGGATTTCCCTAATTGTTCTTACATCATCTTGAATGAACGTCAGGGAATTTAGAAGTTAATGTAAGATTTCATCTCCCAAATTATTAGACATCCTAGGGATGCAAGAATAATGACTAACCTAGGTTTTGATATGAAATCGGATTTTTTTTTTTTTTTTTTTGAGAGGTAAAGAGATGATTTATTGAAAATAAGAGGAAAAGTGACAAGACTAGCATGAGAAGGAATCACCGGGTAGGTGATTACCAAGCTAGTACAAAAAAGGAAGAAAATTACAGACCCCACAATACTCACTAATGAAGAAAATTATATCTTCCATATATCAAACCATTCCTTCTCATCAAATGACCCAACAATTGAAACCCATTCAAAGATCATATTGAATATATAAAGCCTCAAACCCCAAAGCTTCAAGATTTTCCCACAAAAACTATGTTGTTTCTCTCCTTCCATAAACCCCAACAGATAGCCCCTGGTAAAGCATGCCAACTATCTTGATAAAAATTATCAATGCTATGCACCTCCCACCCTAAGATCACATTGTTAAAAGACAATGAAAATACCCATGTAGATTGGAAATGAGAAAGAAAAAAATAATACATTCATTTCGCCAAAGGGCAATGGATAAATAAATGATCGACCAATTCCTCTTCTTCCAAGCATAAAGAACATCTATTAGTCAAATGCCAACCCCTACTTTGCAGATGGTTGAGGGTTAGAATTTTATCCAAGTAACAGATCCATATAAAGAATGTAATTCTAAATAGGACGAACGAAATCCAAATGCCTTTATAAGGAAACACAGTCCATGAAATATCCGCAAGTTCAATATAGAATGATTTAGAAGTGAATAACCCCTTTTGATTCAGATTCCAACGCCAACTATCACTCCTATTGCTATATGGCTTCAAATTCCCCAATATTCCCAATAAATTGAGCAATTCTTCTACCTCCCAGTCATTAAGATCTCTTCTCAACCTCAGGCTCCATATACTTCTAATTTCATCATAGCATTCATACACCGAAGTATGTCGATTTACTGCCAACCAATAAATATTAGGGCATACCTCGCTTAATAGGATATCTACAACCCAAACATCCTCCCAAAATTTGATATTTTCACCTGAGACCAAGATGAACTTGATGCATCTCCAAAAATCCCCACTACCAGCCAAAATGGATTTCCAAATTCCTCATCCATGTCTCCTCCTCACCTCTCTAGATTCTCATACTGATTTCTCACCATATCTAGCCACTACAACCCAGCGCCATAGGCTATCATGATCCAAACCGAATCTCCATAACCATTTGGCTAACAAAGCCATGTTATGAATTCGGATCCTTCGAATTCATAGACCACCCAAAGTCATAGATTTACAACAAGAGTTCTATTCCACCAAATGATATTTATGACGTTCAATCTCATCATGCCAAAGAAACCGTCTAAACATAGATTCCATTTTGTTCACCACCAAAACCGGGATAGTAAACAATGATAAAAAATAATTTGGCATAGCAAACAAAGTAGCCTTAATCAAAGTTAACCAGCCCCATTTTGATAATAGGTTGGATTTCCAAGAATCTAATCTAGAAGAAATCTTTTCAATGACCGGCTCCCATAGGATTTTTTATTTATAGCTTGCACCCAATGGGAAGCCCAAGATAGGTCGCCGGGAGATTACCAAATTTACAACCTAAGATCCAAGCCAAGCTATCAATATCACACTCATCCCCTGCTTGAAATAATTCACTGTTAGCCAAGTTAATCTTTAGACAAAAGATGATCTTAAAGCAAGAGAGAATACAACAAATGTGTGGCACGTGAGTTATATCCGCATCACAAAATATCATTATATCGTCCGCGAATTAAAGATGAGAAATCATGATTTCCCCCGATTCCACACAGAAACCCGAAATATAACCCATCTTTGCCCTTTTGATCATTCTACTCAACACTTTTTAAATCATTAAAAACAAAAATGGGGATAACGGATCCCTCTAGCGGAGGCCCCTTGAACCATTGAAGAAGCAAGCCAAACTACCATTAATTAATACATAAAATGAAGAAGAAGATAAGCAAAAGGAGATCCACCCTCTCCATTTAGCCCCAAAACCCATTCTCATCAAAAGGTAGCCCAAAATTCTTCAATTTACATGATCATATGTTTTTTCGATGCCCAACTTACAAATAATCCCATTTCTACCTGAACATCATCTATCTTCAATGCATTCATTCGCAATGAGAATCCCATCAAGAATTTGTCTTCCATCAATAAAGGCACCTTGTGGGGGGGAGATGATATCCTTCATTACCCTTTTCAAATGAAGAGCCAAGATTTTGGCTATGATTTTATAAACACTACTCAATAGACTGATCGGACGAAAATCCCGCATCATCTTAGCTCCCTTCTTTTTTGGAATCAAAGAAATGAAATTATTATTGAGATACTCATAAAACTCCTCCGAGTAATAAAATTCCTCCAAGACTTTTAATAAATCAATTTTTATAATCTCCCAACATTTTTGAAAGAAAGAGATTGTAAATCCATCTGGCCCCAGAGATTTGTCTCCTTTCATGCTCATAATAGAAGAATATACTTCATCTTTAGAACATGATCTCTCCACTCATCCCTTTTCCACCTCCGAAATTCTATCAAATTCCAACCCATCAAGAAGGGGGCACAATGGAACTTCCTCCTTAAACAAATTCACGTGGTATAGTTCCGCCTCCTTTCTTATCTCACCTAAGTCTTGCGACCACTCAACATTGATACAAAGACCATTAATAGCATTTAAGTTCTTATGATGAGAGGCCACCTTATGAAGGAATTTTGTATTACAATCCCCATCTTTTAGCCAACTAATTCTAGATCATTGTCTCTAATATGTCTCTTCTTCAACTACAATGATCGCAAAGTCCTTCCAACATCTCCCTCTAGTCTCCCTTTCCCCTTGTGATAAGATCTTAGATTCTTCCATTAAATCAATCTCTTTAATTTTTGCCAGATATCTCTAACGATCTTCCTTAAAACAATCCACTGATTTCTTACTCCAAGCTTTCAATCTAAATTTCAAATTTTTAAGTTTAAAAGCAAAAATTCTACTCAGGTCACCCAAATATTGTGCTTGATTCCAAACCTGCCTCACCAATTCCATAAAGTCATGTTCCAGGAACCAAGATTCCTCAAATTTAAAGGGGGAAGGCCCACCCATTCCCCATCCCGAGTCCAGTAAAATAGGGGTATGATCCAACACTGACCTCGATAATGCAGATTGGGATCACCCAGGAAATAGATCATCCCAATCATTACAATAAAGAAAACGATCCAAACAACTCAAAGATGGAATATCCCTAAAGTTTGACCATGTATCTTTTGCTCCTTTCAAAGGGCTATCAATGAGTCCCCCATCTATCAATAAACTCCCCAAATTTAGCCATTCTAGAATTTCTTCTATTATCCCCTTTTCGTTCATGAGAGAAATGATAGACTTAAGTCCCCTCCAATGCACCATGGTAGATTCCACCGAGCTTTTATGTCATCTAATTCCATCAAAAAATCCTCAACTTCCCCCCTTAATACCGAACCAGACACACCCGAAAAAATCCATTCATCCACCTCACCTAATGTTCTACATCACATTAAGATTGAAAATGCCCATAATTCATGATCAAGAATTTCAACCTTATTAGCATTCCAAATTAAAAGAATACCTCCCAAGGCTCCCCATGAAGGTAAAGCCAACCAATCATTTGAATAACTTCCCCACACATCTGCTACAATTAGATCCGACATAACTTCAATTTTAGTCTCCTGAAGTACCAAAATATCCGGACCCACCCCAGCAAAATCTTTACAAATTGTCATCCTTTTGTCCCTATCACTCATTCCTCAAACATTCCAAGAGATGATTTTAAGATCCATAAATTCAGCTATAAAGAATCCCTTTTCCCCTATGGACAGATCCATCACTCAGACCCTCCACCTTTTGATCATAATTAACCTTCCATTCAAGCTTTTTGAGTTCATTAATGAGACGTTTATCCCCCACTGATTTAGACCCCATCGAACTCAACGACCTCCTACGAAGTTCAATAGCTCTAAACATTTCTTTAACTTTAGCCTCAAACCCTTCAAAAGACATTCCAAGAAAAGGGCCAAATTTCTCCAATTTATGTAGAACCCATCCGAAAGAGCCTCCTCATCTCTATCCATCACCCCTCTGATCAATAAACAATCTTGGTTGTTAGACACCAGCTCAGGCGTCCTACAAATCAAATCATCCTCAAGGTCTTCCAAAGCATCCTTTCTCATCGAACATTCCTTCTCCTGATGTTGATCAAGCAGAAAGGGCTTAAGGTTCCTTAATGAATTTTAAAGATAAAAATGAAAAATCAGATAAATGAAAAAACCAATTGAGAGTAAGGGGTTTAATTCTACAGGCCAAATTTTAGAACATTAAAAGAAATAATCAAGAACTAGAATCAAGGGAATTCAAGATTCAAGAACTAGAATAAGAACTATACATTAAACTATAAATAAGAATTGTATTTTCTTCTTCTTCTTTTTTGATCAATGAATAAGAACAATAAATTCAAGAACCTAGAAAACTACATCTAGAATTAGAGAATTTAAAAGAAGAGATAATCAGTTGGATACACACCCTTCTATTAATTTAAGAATCAACAAATGTAATCGGGGGGATGAAAACAGGGGTTAAGGGCCCCATTTCACGAAGGAAGCACACTTTCCTTGAACATCTAGTTCCAATAGTTTCCAAGAGAGGCAAATTCTGATGCAGATGGCCTAGCTGAGGATGGGGTGCTAAGGGAAGCCATGTATAGCTATCCTGTAAAAATGCCTTTGTAATTTCCAAAAGCTTTTTGGGCAATTCCGTCCCCTTTTTTTGTTTTTCGTTTCCCATTTTCTCCCCTTGAATCTTCTTCTTTGCTTCTTCCTCTAGATTAAATCTCAGTTATCCTCTATATATATATGAAAGGGCGGCTTGGCCCAATGGTAAGGGTTACCGTTAGCGTCCCTGGTGGCGCGGGTTCAAGTCACGGAAACAGCCTCTCCAAAAATGGGGGTAAGGCTGCGTA
>JAOXJP010009342.1:0-17893 GCA_025762735.1 Platanus orientalis | reverse complement strand
AATGGCGGAACAGGATTCATGTAGCCGACCCCAAATAGTTGGGATAAGGCTGTTTGTTGTTGTTGTTGTTGTATTATGAGTCTGGATAACTTCTTTGATTGGTCTCCCAAAACCATCATATTTGATGGTCTGAAGGATCTTCACTACTTTGAAAGTTGCTTAGAAAGAAGATACAACAACAACAACAAACAGCCTTATCCCAACTATTTGGGGTCGGCTCTTAGAAAGAAGATACTTTGAACAAATTTCTTGCACAGTAAGGTAGCTTGGGAGGGAACCCTTTGCAACATTATAATTGATCGAGTAGTAGTTGTGACATGCAGCAGAACTAAGTGGATCAGATTCAAGTATACAATAGTGATAAACAAAATGAGAAAACAGTAAGTGGCAAAGAACAATCACACAACACAAACTTTAACGTGGTTCGGCAAGATTGCCTGCATCCATGGGCAAAGACAATTGATCAAGAACTTCCACTAAAACGGAGAACAAAGAGAGTGCAAAACGCACTAAGGTGAGTTCTCAAAACCCAAAGGCAAAACCCTAAGGAAAACCCCAAAGAGCTCTTCACAGAATGTTCTTGCCTTTCACAACCAATGTCTTGACAAAATCCTCTATCTGTCGCACTCCCAAAACCCTCATACATCTCTCTTATATAACAGCATGTATCCCAAGAAACCCTACAACCCAACACAGGTCCAAATTTCCAAAATGCCCCTAAAACCACCCATAGACGGGTCATAACAGGTCGATCTCCGGATCGTACAAACGCCCCGTATTTAGGTTGAACTCTAAGACCCTTTCCCAACAGTAGTGTTGCTACACATTCATAATATAATAGACTATGAAAGTGCAGTTGTATTGGGATTTGCATAAATGTTTCTCTAAATAGATTAATTAGTATTTGTATATATTTTTGTGACCAAATATATGATAAAAGGCAGCCTACTGTATTATTTCTATATAAAAAGATAAATTCAGGTTCGCCAAACTACGACCAAGGATTGTTGGGATGATGATGTAAAATTACAAATGTATCGCACATTTTAGTGCTTATTTTATTTTATTTCCAAATATTCTGCTAAGTGGAAGCTATTTTTTCACCTTTTTTTTCTTGGTAAACTATCAAGTATAAATAAACAATGCAGAAGTCATCATTACTTGTTAGCTCAGCAATCTAACTTTTTCTTTATTATTTATTTCTAATCCAACTTCAAGCTTCTTCACTGAAATTACAACCACAATTTAGAAGATCTCTTCTTGTGTCTGAAACAGGAACGGCAGTTGTGATTGTTATGCTGGTGACAACTTTTCTCATGATTTTAATCATGTTGCTTGTTTGGCGCTGCCATTGGATTCTTGTCCTAATTTTCACTGGCTTATCACTGGTTGTGGAGTGTACATACTTCTCAGCTGTGCTTTTCAAGGTTGATCAAGGAGGTTGGGTTCCACTTGTAATTGCAGCAACCTTTCTTGTCATCATGTATGTTTGGCATTACGGAACAGTAAAGCGGTACGAGTTCGAGATGCATAGTAGGGTTTCCATGGCATGGATCCTTGGGCTGGGTCCCAGCCTGGGATTGGTCCGAGTCCCTGGTATGGGCCTTGTGTACACTGAGCTAGCGAGCGGGGTGCCCCACATTTTTTCTCACTTCGTCACCAACCTCCCTGCGATCCATTCTGTTGTTGTATTTGTGTGTGTCAAGTACCTCCCTGTCTACACTGTTCCCCAAGAAGAGAGGTTTCTTGTAAAACGTATCGGGCCTAAGAATTACCACATGTTCCGGTGTGTTGTGAGATATGGTTATAAAGACCTTCACAAGAAAGATGATGATTTTGAGAAAATGCTCTTCGATAGTCTTTCCCTGTTTGTTCATCTCGAATCGATGATGGAGGGATGCTCAGATTCAGATGAGTACAGTTTATATGGGCAGCAAACTGAGCAATCAGCTGATTTCCTACAGACCAACAGCAGCAACACAATCACCTCCAATGTGGATCTCACCATATCATCATCCGACTTGATAGTACCCATTAAGTCACCATTGTGGGCAAACAGCGTGGTGAGATCATCAGGGACCTCAGGGCAGACGAGCAGTCATACCTATGTGGACGAGCTGGAGTTCTTGAACAGTTGTAGAGATGCAGGGGTAGTGCATATACTGGGGAACACGGTGGTGAGAGCTAGGAGAGATTCGTGGTTAATTAAAAAGATTGTTATCGATTATATATATGCATTCCTAAGGAAGATATGCAGGGAAAACAGTGTGATCTTCAATGTTCCTCACGAGTGTCTCTTGAATGTTGGGCAGATAATCTATGTATAATTTCCTCAGATTAGATGAATAAGAGAGATCACGTTTGTTTACATACCGGGAAGCTTTAGTCATTTTTTATAGGTTGAGTTGCAGGACCGAGGCAGGTTGTCAACTAACTGTGGTTTACTGTTAGAGCAGAACCATAGGGCCACATTGTTGGTCCATGTTCCAAAATACGGGTCGATAGTCCAACCTGGTTTGCTAGTGCAGCTTTAGATGTTTGCAGGGGTTAAACCATTCAAAGGGACATCATAGAGATGTTGAATCCAGAAGGCCCAGTCTGGTTACCTTGAATTGTATAGAAAAGAAAAAATAATAGAAAAGAAAATCCCACAAGAGAAGGAAATCAAAGAATATTGAGAAAAACATGAAAAAACAAACTTTTCATGGCAACCAGACAGCTTAAAAATGATTTTTCAAGAAAATTGTCACAAGTAAACCTTTTCTTGGCAACCAGACATGGGAACTACGAACAGTCAACCTTAATCTGACCAGACAGGATTATTAACATTGTTTTTTTATCCAAACCTGACCTGACTATAACATTAACCCATTGCGGGTTGAAGCCAAGCTTGACCTACAAATGGAATAAGCTAAACATATCAGTTTTAAAGATGAAGCCATGTTGGTTGCTGAGCTGAAACAGGCAAGGTTGATTGGTGTGATTCAATTTTTATACATCTATATTATATACTAAAGCAAAGGATTCTGACATGAATAGTTCCTTTGTTTCTCTAAACATGCTTTTCCCACACCAGTTATTTTCTGTAGTGTAATGTCAAAGTAATGTATTGATTTATAATGTGAATTCAAGTGGGACTATGAATCACATTTTAAGTAGAAGATCCTTGGGGTCACTAGATTTATCAAAATAAATGTTATATGATTAAAAATTGTCGGTAATTATCTATAAATATGCCACAGATTGGTACATGCTGTGGTTGGGTTTAAAAACATAAATAAAAGTGTTCAATTGAAAAAATATATATGTATAAAAAAAGAGGCACCATATTTTTTAACACTCATTTAAGTTTATTTTGCAGTTAAGTCCTTATACTTGTGTTTCTATCCTATTGTAATCAAACTATTGATTTATCCTCTATTAAATTGAATTTGAGTTTTTAATTCTTCTCCAAAAAATTTAAATTAAAATTTTAATGTGATAACAAATAGAATTCGTGCTTTCAAATCTTTTAAAACTACTTTTCAACAAAAAATAATTTACTATTTTTCAAAATGAAAATTAAAGATCATTTATTCTCTCTCTAAAAAATATTAATTAAATACCATTTACAAAGACTCATTTAATTTCTCCTCCTTCCAAAATGTCTCTTATTCTCTTATCCACGTGGACACCCTTAAATTTTTATTCTCTTTTAAAATCTCCATATCATTCTCTCCATCTTTTATCTCCAAAAAAATTTCTTCCCTTCTTAAATCCATCTTTCTTTTTTATTCAAAAAACGCTTCATATTTTTCTTATCTTAAAACCTTTATATTATACTCTTCATCATCTATCCTTAGAAATTAATTTGTTTCCTTTTTAAATACATCTCCCTCTTTCCTGACTTTTCTCAACTACATGAACCCCATAAAATTTTCACTCTAATCTCTGTAATCTCTCTCCTCTAAATGTCTCCCACTTCTTTCATCATTATCTCAATTCTAAGTTTCTTAAGAGTAGCTTTAAAAAAAAAAAAACTATGTTCTTAAATTACAATTTTTTTTTTTTGTAAAGTCTTAAATTACGAACTCAGTATATTCTAATTGTTTTCATAATTATATGCTACTTATAGTTTTAATTATGTTTATATAAATGTATACAACTATGATTATATTCTTTATAATATACAATGGGTGTATCAATACTTTAAGTTTACATTTTTCTTTTTCTTTTTTACTAAAATTTACTTTAATTTAACATCACTTCTTTGCATCATCATAACTAATAAATTTCCTTTTCAATTTTTGAATAATAGACAACTACCCCCTGCTTGCATGAGATCACTTGCTAGTTATTAACTAATGCGGTCATCATGATTGGTTCCACGTGTTTCTCCTAAGGCTGCAAATAGACCAGATTTTTATCTAAATTTGTACTGTAATCATCCCGCTTAAGGTGGATATAGATTCAAGTGGATCTACTTTAATAAAAGAACTGGCCTGTTAAGGATATATTTGTAGGGATGTCACTTGAGCCGGGTTGGGCCAGGGAAAGGTAAATCCAAGCACAGCTCGAAGTATAAAACCCCAGCCCAAGTCCCTCTGCCCAAGCCTGACCTATTGAAATTATTTAGGCAGCCCGAAATAGAGTAGAGACATAAATACAAAAATGTTATGCTCTTGACCACTCAGCCAAAATAATGTTTGTTGGCAATGTTCTAAATTTATTTGTTTTATTCTAACAACTAAACCCTTTACATTTTTATCATCCAAATTGGTAAAAGTTTTAGAGTTTTAATAGAATTTTTTTTTACCATCCAAATTAATCCAATGAAAAACATAAATCAACAAATCCTTTTTTTTTTTTTTTTTCGGACTTTGAACTAGTTTCATGCTTTATTCACTTTGGGTCAGGTTAGGCCAGACATCAGGCTGAAATAACTTGAGCCTAAGCCCAGCCCGAAAATTAATTCATTCCTAATATTTGGGCTTGCTCCTAGCCCAACTTGAAACTCAACCTGCCTAGCCCACCCAATTTCTGGGCCGGTCAAGTTGGCCTTTGGGCTAGCTCAGCCCAATTGATAGCCCTAATATTTGATTATACAGATCTCCTAATTTACCATAGCTCACAAGATCCCCAAGATTGATGAAGCACACTACCAAATATCAATCAAATAATTAAAGCAATCAAGGCTATAGACATTAAGATATTTAAATTGGGTCAAGAGGGCCAATATAAGATAACATAAGGATGACATAAGTTTTGATTTGATATAAAATAGCAGGTTCAATATGGGATTTGCATGGGGCAGGACATTGACATTTTGAGGCAAATTTATGGAACTAGACAATAGGGAACATGTATGCTTAAAAAGAGAGAAGGGACCCCAAAATAGAGCATTGAACAACCACTTTAGGTCTAGTAAAGAATATTCAAAAGGTTGGTTCAGGACTTTAATCAAACAATAGGTGTGCAACAAGTTTAAATAGACTCTGTTCTCATACAAAACAACAAAGGATTATGTGTTTATGGATTTAAGAAGGATATCGCAGAATATAACAGGGTTATACTAGGGTAGTTTATGATTTGGTGAGTGAAAGAATAGGACATCAAGAATAAATCTGCTACAGGTTTAAACCAGTGAAAGAAGAGTTCATTGATGAAGATTTCAAAGGGGTTTTATAGGTAAGGCTACTGTAGATATGTAGTTGCCAAGGGGATTGAGGGTTTGATGAAAAATTAGAAGGGAGTACATAAAATAGGTCTAGACGATAGTTTAAGGGAGGCAAGTTATGGGTTTTTTATGGGTGAACATTGAAAAAAAGAGAACTGTGTAAAGTCTACAAGGAGCAATAACTAAAAATAGAAGAGAAAGAAAAAGAAGAAGAAAGAAGGAGAAGAAAGAATAAGAAGAGATAAAAGGAAGAAGAAGAAGGATAAAAGAGAATACCTTATGAGGAAATCACCAACCTCATGGCCTTGGAAATCACCAACCAAGGTTTTCTATCTTGGCACCAAAAGAGGAAGAGGAAGAACTCCGAACGTGGGAGACAAGGCAACATCCAAACTTTGGTTATTTTGTATTGTATTTCATTGAAAATAAAGAAGAGAAGAGGTCTCTCTTATAGCCCACGATTAGGGTAGAGATTCTCTTCAATTACAAAATTTTAAAAATAAAGAAATTAATAAATTAAAAGCAAAATTTGTCCCCCCCGCCTTCTCCTTGGTCGATCAAGCCTTTAAAAGGCTTTATTACTAGCTTCTCTTTTATACCCTATATAAACAAACTAATATGCCTCTTATGTCTCTAACTCTAATAAACCTTTAAACCCATCTATAAACTCTGTAAAACTCCTATAACTTTAGTAAAACCTCCATAAATCAAAGTCAAACATGTTTTATGCTTCTTTCCATGCATGGACCCCACCAAGGCTTTGTGTGGGCTCCACCTTGCTTCCATGTCCTCATCAAACCCTCCTAATTCGAAAAAACTTGACCTCAAGTTTTACAAAGGGAAATAATCAGCATTATATAAGAACTCATACTAACCGACTACAAACCATATCCTCCAATAATGATATTATAATGCAGTCCCTTCCTCTTACAAGTGTTTGATGTGAGAATGATCTCAGAGTAGATAACTTTCTTCTAATAGGCAACCGGTAATGGATATACCTTGTAGTACTCATCTTGCTGAATATGAACTGGCACAACAAGCTCATGAGTCACCACAAAGTCAAAAATCGGCTTATTAGTGAAGATGACCTAAATCTCACTCGAAACTGAAACTGAAATATCATCAAGTGGCTGGTCACAAACTAGGGCAACAATGTTTAGAGTCTCCATGGACTCTTGGATTGAAGTATCTGCAAAGAGAGTCTAAATCTTACTCTGAACAAGAATTGGGGCATTATTAGATGGTAGGTCACAAATCGGGGTAACAAAGAGACTCTCATCTGTAGACTCCATAAGCTCATTGAACTGATCATCACTAACCACCTTGGTCTCTTCCACACTATGATATTCATTTGTAGTCTTGGTTTCACATTCTTAAACTCCCACATTTGGCTCTTCAATGATATTTTATATCAATTCTGCATGTACTCCAACCTCAGACTTGGAGTCATTCACCATTGCATTCTGTTGTTAAACTTAAAGTATAAGTTGATCAAACTGATCTTGCACCTTATCCATTTTTTTCAATAAGACATCAAACATAAAAGAAAGGCAATTTGCTCTTCTTGTAATATTACTATGCTCATTCTGATTTGATTGGTCTGAGATAAGTGGTTCCGCATCAACATGTTTGACTAAAACCTGATAATATACACCCCAATCACAAATCCGAAGTGTATTAGATATCTTGTTGAATGAAGCTTTCTTCTCAGCCAACCACTTCTTTCCTAAGATTACTTGACAACCCTCTAAAATATCTTCATGCAAGAAGCACTCCACATTGTCACTGTATTTCCCAACCTCAAACTGAATAATAAAGTATCCATCTTTATGAAAGAAAAATCTTCCTGCCATAGGATGTATCAAAAGCCTCTCTGCCATGTCACATGCAATGTAATTAGCCTCATATTGGTCACTAAGTATGACTATAATACGCTTTCCATAAGGGAAAGTAAAATGGTACTCAACTTTAATTCCCATGTCTTCACATCACTTAACAAAAGATTAGCTGAACATGTCAGGGGAGCAAGCACTTTTGAGACACTTCCTCTATCAAGGCTCAGTATAGACCAGCAGTCCACAAAAAGGGATTATGTAAACCCAAGAACCTAATTTAGGCACACCTGTAATAGTTCAAAAGAACCCATGTGTAGAACCTTATATAGAATAAGACATTAAAGTTAGAGCAGCAGATATGTTCTTGATCAACTCAAGTATGAGGTTAAATGATTTGATCAACTCAAGAGGGAGCCTACTGCAGAGTAGCGCCCAGAAAATATAACCAGCAAGTGTGGGGGTCTCTGATCAACCCAATCACTTATTCCCAGGCCAAGAACTTGGTCCAGCCCACAAGTTGTATACTAGCACAAATTCTCCAGCGCACTGTATTATGTAACACAGCCAGCACTAGTATAATGTATGTGTCCTCAACCAGCAACTCAAATGTAAAGAATGACACATATAACAGCAATCATCAGTGTGTCTCCTCTTCCAAGCAGTAATACACACACAACGGTCCAACACTTTGCTACAAAGTGTAAGGATTTCATTTGAAATCAGACAGCTCAATAGAACCTCAAAATATGGCTGTTTAATGCGGGATATATTTGGAAATTGGGTAAAACAGTATCAAACTGATCAGGTAAGACTACTAAAATCCTCATCGAGCCATACCTTGTTAAACAACCAGCAGCAGACAAAGAGTTCAGCCATTACTTCCTTCAAAGACTTCAATACGTTCCCAAGGAACAAAACCTTGTGATATCCAGAGGATCAAAATCAGCAACGGTAATAGCGTAGATGATGGTACTCCTATCAGTGAATCAGAGTGCTCAACAGTAGGTCCCCAATGTATAGTTGATCACACAGCAGTTTATAATCTTCCTTGATGATGTCTTGTCAAAAGGAGTTATAAACAGATTTGGAATAGATTTCAAATAGTGAATATCAATAAGGACTAATCAGATTTAACTCTAGGAACAAATAGCAATTTTAAGACTTATAGGGTTAGAAAGGTGAAAAACACAGGCTGCTGGATCAGGTTCCTGGATAGTGGCCAGCAGTGTTATAGGATAAGAATGTGGTGATTCAGGCTTAACAGCAAGATGAAGGTTAAGGTATTAATTGCTGGAAAGTGGAAATACCCGTGATACGAACTTTAGCAGCAGCACACACCCGAATGGATCACACTACAATTACAGAGTTTCCCATGTAGCAGCAGTAGTAGCAGATACCACTCAAGCAAATAGTTAGTCACCCACAAGTCACTTTAGGTTCAATGCTCTGACTACACTCTGATATTGATACCACAAGATCACTACAATCCACTTTCCTCTCAGATTTGAGTCTTATGTAATTTCCCTCTCCTGTAATAATCTTCTGGAACAGCAATGGGTTTAATTCCTTCCTCCACGTAGCTTCCAAGGACTTAGCTAACTAAGAAGTAGCCAAACTTGGCTCTGAACCAAATTTGACGTAGAACAAGTGCCAAACACCCACTTAGGCAATAAAACGAACACTTAGAAGGACCCAAAAAGTCCATATCGGAAAAATTAAATACTTAAACCCACTGACTTGTACTAATTCTCAATCAAGTAAAGCTCCTTAGAAATCAGAACCATAGGGACATAACCACCTTATGAATATAGAATAAAGATTCTTTTAAAAATGAAGGTTTAGAGAAAACCAGGTTGGCCGTACAGGTTAAGTATATGGATTTTGAGTTTTGAATTATCAAAACTCTAGGGATAGGTATTCTAGGCCTGCCGCAGGATGTAAGGACTGAAGCCTTATATAAAAAACATTTAAATTCAAAGGAAAACCTGCTGGAAATTTTCTGACAGGGTTTTATTGGGTTCTTGATTCAGTTTCTTGAATTTTCTGGGATTTTGGCCTGACCGATTAGGTGTAAAAATGTGTAGGGATGGTTTTGGGTTGAAGAAAAGAAAACGGGAGATAAAAGGAGTGATTGGATGGTGTGGGATGTAATTAGATGATGGTAATGGGTTGTGACAGCAAGAAGGTATCAAGAAAACCAGGAAAACCGGTAAAGAAAATAAAGTGGAAGAAGAAGAAGATGAGAAAAGGATAATACTTGGGGAAATCACCAACCCCTTGCAAGGAAATCACCAATCTTGCCTCTTGTAGGCACACCAAGAGAATCAAGCAAGCACACCTATCGAGAGGAAGAGTGATGTAGCACGCAATGTAGGATAGTGGGTGTGTGCACAGGAGATGGGAATAAAATTACCAAAACACGAAAGAGAAATAAACTAGATTCTTACTTGCACAATTCTTAGACTAATTCAAGTTGTTTATTAGTTAGATTAATCATGCATTAGAGGAATTAGAGTTTATAAAGCAATAAACAACTAAGAGACTTAAGCAACAGTTTAAATTAACATACTAATTCAGGGAATCAAAGTATTAGGTTAGCTGTCCAGAAAATCTGATATTAACATAATAGGTTAAAGGAATCTAAACATGGTAGCAACAAAGGAAATTTAGTTAACAGATATGGCCTCTTGCAATGGATTTATTTAGAATATATGTGGGGACTGGATTAAGGTTCAAACAATGAAATTTAACATAAATTATACTCAGAAATTCGAGGCAATCAGTCCCAGGTCTATGCCATAACATTCACCAGTCACTACTTTAAAGGGGTTTCAAAAGAATGACCGAAATTAGGAGAAACCAACCTGATTTTGTAAGTAATCATCACCTGAGGACCTTGCAAATTAGATCAAAGTGTTATCTAAATCCATGCAATCAAGATCTGTTGGAGTTAATGATAGCCGAAAATTTTGATGCTCTTCTAGGTGTACCGCCAACAACATAGGAAACAAGCTTGGGTTCAATTTAAAAAAATTATTTGAGTAGTTGGCTGCTTCCCTTTGTGTCGCTCAAAGGTCTACAATGACCTAGAAAAATCAAACTGCATCAAGCTTTTGTGGGGAAGAATTGGTAGTTGATCTCGTGAAAAGGGTTGGAAGCCCCTGTTTCACGCTTGTTGATGAAGAAACCAGATGGGGCCCTCTTCAAAATTAGTTTTTATGCAGGGATTTGTTTAATACTGGATTGTCCAAGTAAGTGAAGCATTCTAGAAAAGCCAACTCAATATAAAATTGTTTAGTATGATGTTGGTAACAAATCTCCTACAAACTGGTCCTGTTGTGTATTCATGTCTGACAGTTACTCCAACAACAAAAACTCATCCAAAATAGCAAGTAATGATGGAGGGCCTGTAGAGGGGTAGTCTTCCAGCTATTATAGATGATCTGGAGGTGATAGCTCAACATAAACCTTGCCAAGTTGATGATGGTGATTAGTTTTCTCCCAAATAGATAGTTTCAATAATACAAAAATCAAGAAAAATTATAATAAGAAGAAGAGTAAGAAGAGGAAAAAGAACCTTTAACCCAAGGGGAAGGAATGGCCTCCACCACTAGCGTTAAACTAGATGAGGGCTTAGTCCCATTCCAGGGTTTTAGAGTTCTTCAACCTTTAAACAAAGAGGAGCAAGAAGAGGACAAGTAATTAGCTAAAAAAAAATCAACTAAAATTTCATAAGAAAAAAATCTAAGTCGTGGAAGCCTTTAATAGAGGCCCTCGGTTAGGTTTAGCTACAAAAAATAGAAAGAGGACAAAAATATCCCCTATGTCTAATGTATCATGCCCAAAACTGTCCCCAAACTACAAAAAAATAAAATAAATTAATTAATAAAACCTAAATTAAACTACCAAAGACAAAAGTACCCTCACAATATGTGTCCCCCTCCAAAAAGAGACATAAAATAAAGAAAAAACAATAAATAAGACTCTATTAGAACCATAAAATGGGTCCCTCTTTCTTACGCCTCCTCTAGTAAGTCTGGAACTTGTGCCTGGACCCGATGTCCTCATCAACTCTTCCTTCTTGGAAAGAGTCATCTCTGACGCTAATTGGCTGCGGTACTGCTCTAGAATGTCAAGATCAATGTGCTACAATTCGCTCTCTGTCAACCAGGTACTGTCAATATCCGGTCGGCCCTTCCACTTGACGAGGTATCTCTGGTAACCTCCCCGTCGAGTGAAAACAATATAATCCTCTAAGGTGGCCTCAATCTCATCTCTACAAGTAATAACTAGTGGAAGTGGTGGCATAGTCTAAGGAGGCTAAGGGGCTAATGTCTATGTATCTGCAAAAGGCTTAAGATCGGGTTTGGAATGGCCATGATAAGGTACAAGATCTTCCACATTAAATGTAGAGTTGATCCCTAAATTAGTCAGAATATCCAAATTATACGCATTAGGTCCAATCTTATTCAAAACTTTGTAAGGTCCCGAACTCCTTGTAGCAATTTCCCCACGACCCCAGTCAGGTATCGCTCAGGGCAGAATCAAACCATAACTAAATCACCGACCTAAAACTCGTTATGTAAATGGTGCAAATCAACCAACAGTTTGTCTCTCATTGCTCATAGCAATTCTATGTCTGATCTAGTGGTGTAATGAATGTATATACGATGAAAACTCAAATGGACGATGGGATGCAGACACATGAATACGGTTTATAGGAGCCCTAGGTCTATAATCTATGACTATCTCAAATGGATTCATGTCAGTTGTCCTATTGACCAAACTCTGCAGTAGAAAGAACATTATCCCATGCCCTGAGGTTTTCATCAACCAAACATTTAAGTAGCATTTTTAGGCTTTTTTTTACCACCTCAGTCTTCTCATCTGTCTAAGGGTGGTAAGCATAAGAGAACTGCAGCTTGGTACCCATCATCTTACACAGTGTCTTCCAAAAATAACTGACAAATCTGATATCACAATCAGACACTATGGACTTAGGCACCCCATATAAACAGACTACCTCATCAAAGAATAGACGTCCGACCTTAAAAGCATTCGAAGTCTTGGCACATGGTATGAAGTGGGTCATCTTGGAAAAACGATCCACTACGACTATCACGAAATCGTGCTGTCTCGGGGAACGAGGAAGGCCTAACACGAAATTTATGCTCACATCCTGTCATGGACTGTGAGGTACTAGCAAAGTAAAATACAAACATGGATTTTGTTTCCTCTGTTTTGCTAGTTGGCAAGTATGACACTACTCTATCACTTTTGTCACATCCCGTTTCAAATTGGGCCAGTAGAAATGGTCATCAACTAGAGCAATGGTCTTGTCTTGATCGAAGTGGCCAGCCACTCCACCTGCATGCATCTCCTAAATCAGAAAGTCCTTCACAAAAGTGCGAAGAAGGACTTTCTGATTTATGTATGAATCACAAACTCTCTGCTCCTCATTGGCTGATCGCCTTGCAAGGAGTGGAAGATGGAGCCAAAATCTAGACAAAACTCATAATCCTCCTGAGTCTGTTAAATCCGATCACTTGTACGCTCATCGTATATAAGATGTAGACCTTTCTACTCAATGCATCAGCGACCTTGTTCTCTGAACCGGCTTTGTATTTCAGTACAAATGTGTACTCCTGAAGATACTCCATTGACTTTGCATGTCATAAATTAAGTTTCTTCTAAGAGCTTAAATATCTCAAAACCTCATGATCAGAAAATAAGATGAACTCCTACAACAACAGGTAATGTCGCCAATACCTAAGGGATTAGATCACTGCATAGAATTCTTTATCATAGGTAGACTATTTTTTTTTGGTTTCATTTAATTTCTCGTTAAAATAAGTTACTGGATGTCCTTCCTAAGTAAAGGCACCTCCTATTCCAACCCTAGATGCATCACATGTAACCTCAAAGATTTTAGAATAGTCAGGGAATCGCATGACAGAAGCCTCAATCATCCTCGACTTAATCTCCTGGAAGGCCTTGGCTACTGCCTTAGTCCACTTGAATTAGTGAGTGTGTGCATAAGAGAAAAAAATAAAATTACCAAAACAAGAAAGAGAAATAAATTAGATTCCTACTTGCACAATTCTTAGGCTAATTCAAGTAATTCATAAGTTAGTTGATCATGCATTAAAGAAATTAAAGTTTACAAAAAAATAAACAACCAAGAGACCTAAGCAAAAGTTTAAATTATCCAACTAATTAAGGGAATCAAAGTACTAGGTTAGCTGTCCAAAAAATCTTATACTAATATAATGGGTTAAAAGAATCTAAACATGATGGTAACAAAGAAAATTTAGTAAATAGATATGGCCTCTTGCATAGGAATTATTCAGAATATATATGGGGACTAGATTAGGGTTTAAAACAATGAAATTTAACATAAAATATACTTATGAAGGACATTTAGTGGCTTATTTTAGCAAGAAATTAAATGAAGCCAAACAAAACTATTCCACCTATAATAAGGAATTCTATGTAGTGATTCAGTCCCATAGGTATTGGTGACATTACTTGTTACTGTAGGAGTTCATCTTATATTCTGATCATGAAATTTTGAGATATATAGTCTCTCAGAAGAAACTTAACTTATGACATGCCAAGTGGGTAGAGTATCTTCAGGAGTACACATTTGCACTAAAACACAAAGCCGGTTCAGAAAACAAGGTTGTAAATGCATTGAGTAGAAAGGTCTACATCCTGCATACAATGAGCGTGCAGGTAACCAGATTTAACACTCAGAGAGGATTACGAGTCTTGTCCAAATTTTTGCTCCATCTTTTGCTCCTTGTTGGGCGATTAGTCAATAAGGAGTAGAGAGTTTGTGATTCAAGACGGGTATTTCTTTCGGAGTATGTGATTATGTCCTCCTTGCACTTCCATGAGGGACTTTTTGATTTGGGAAATGCATGTAGGTGGCGTGACTAGCCACTTCGGTAGAAACAAAGTCATTGCTCTAGTTGGTGACCGTTTCTATTAGCCCAGTTTGAAACAGGATGTAGCAAAAGTCATAGAGCAGTGTCGTATTTGCCAATGGGAAAAGCAAAGGAAACAAAGTTCAGGTCTGTATTCCCATTTGCGAGTACCTCATAGTCTATGACAGGATGTGAGTATAAATTTCGTGTTAGGCCTTCCCTGTTCCCTAAGATAGCATGATTCCGTGATGGTCGTAGTGGATCGTTCTTCTAAGATGACCCACTTCATACCATGTGCCAAGACTTCGGATGTCTCCAAGGTCGTTCGTCTATTCTTTGATGAGGTAGTCCGTTTACATGGGGTGCTTAAGTCCATAGTGTCTAATTGTGATGTCAGATTTGTAAGTTATTTCTAGAAGACACTGTGGAAGATGATGGGCACCAAGCCACAGTTCTCTTCTGCTTACCACCCTCAGACAGTTGGGAAGACTGAGGTGGTAAACAGAAGCTTAGAGATGTTACTTAGATGTCTGGTTGGTGAAAACCTCATGGCATGGGATAATGTTCTTTCTACTATAGAGTTTGGTCAATAGGACAATTGACATGAGTCTATTTGAGATAGTCACAGATTATAGACACATAGCTCCTATAAACCTTATTCTTATGTTTGCATCCCATCATCCATCTGAGTCTGTATCACATATACATTCATTACACCAGTAGATCAAACGTAGAATTGCTATGAGCAATGAGAGATATAAACAGTTGGTTGATTTGCATCGTTCACATCACGAGTTTCAGGTTGGTGATTTAGTTATGGTTTGATTCCACCGTGAGCGATACCCAGCTAGGGTCACGCGGAAATTGCATGCGAAGAGTTGGGGACCTTATAAAGTTCTGAATAAGATTGGACTTACTCCATATGATTTGGATATTCCGACTGATTTAAGGATCAACTCTACATTTAATGTGGGGGATCTTGTAACTTATCATGGCTATTCCACACCTGATCTTGAGCCTTTTGTAGACACACAAACATTAGCCCTTCAACCTCCTCAGCTTATGCCACTACTTCCACCGGTTACTACTTGAAGGGAGGAAATTGAGGTCATCTTAGAGGATCAGATTGTTTCCACTCAACGGGGAGGTTACCTGAGATACCTCGTCAGGTAGAAGAGCCAACCAGATATTGACAATACATGGTTGACAGAGAGTAAGTTGCAGTGCCTTGATCCTGACATTCTGGAGCAGTACCACAACCGATTAGCATCAAAGATGACTCTTTCTCAGGAGGGGTGAGTTGATGAAGACATTGGGTCTAGGCGCGAGTTCTAGACCTACCAGAGGAGGCACAGGAGAGTGGGACCCATGTTGCGGTTCTAGTAGAGTCTTATTTATTGTTTTTTCTTTATTTTATGTCTCTTGTTAAAGGGGGACACATTGTGAGGGTACTTTTATCTTTAACAGTTTACTTTGGGTTTTTCATTTTTTTTTTTTTTTTTTTGTAATTTGGAGGCAGTTTTAGGCATGATACATTAGACATTGGGGATATTTTTGTCCTATTTCAATTTCTTGTAGCCCAACCTAACCGTGGACCTCTATTAAAGGTTTCCACGACTTTGGTTTTTTTCTTATGAAATTTTAGTTGATTTTTTTTAGCCAACAGCTGGTTCTCTTCTTCCACCTCTTTGTTTACAGGTTGAAGAACTCTAAAACCCTGGAATGGGACTAGGCCCCCACCTCGTTTAACGCTAGTGGTGAAGACTACTCCCTTCCCTTGGGTTAAAGGTTCTTCTTCCTCTTCTTCTTATTATAATTTTTCTTGATTTTTGTATTGTTGAAACTATCTATTTGGGAGAAACTAATCACCATCATCAACTTAGCAAGGTTTCTGTTGAGCTATCACCTCCAAATCATCCATAATAATTGGATAACCACCCCTCTATAGGCCCTCCATCAGTACTTGCTATTTTGGATGAGTTTTTACTGTTGGAGTAACTGCTCGGCGTGAATACACAACAGGACTAGCTTGTGGGAGATTTGTTACCAACATCATACCAAACAATTTTATATTGAGTTGGCTTCTCTAAAATGCTCCACTTACTTGGACGATCCAATATCAAACAAATCCCTGCATAAAAACTAATTTTGAAGAGGGCCCCATCTGGTTTCTTCATCAACAAGCGTGAAACAGGGGCTTCAAACCATTTTCACGAGATCAGGTATCAATTCCTCCCCACAAAAGCTTGACGCAGTTTGATTTTTGTAGGTCATTGCAGACCTCTGGGCGACATTAAGGGAAGCAACCAACTACTCAAATAATTTTTTTAAATTGAACCCAAGCTTGTTTCCTATGTTGCTGGCGGTACACCTAAAACAACATCAAAATTTTCGGCCATCATTAACTCCAATAGATCTTGATTGTATGGATTCAGATAACACTTGGATCTAACTTGCAAGGTCCTCAAGTGATGATTACTTACAACATTAGGTTGGTTTCTCCTAATTTTGGCCATTCTTTTGAAACCTCTTTAAAGTAGTGACTGGTGAATGTTATGACATAGACATAGGACTGATTGCCTCGAATTTCTTAGTATAGTTTATGTTAAATTTCATTGTTTGAACCCTAATCCAATCCCCACATATATTCTAAATAATTCCTTTGTAAGCCTATATTTGTTTACTAAATTTCCTTTGTTGCTACCATGTTTAGATTCTTTTAACCCATTATGTTAACACCAGATTTTCTGGACAGCTAACCTAGTACTTTGATTCCTTGAATTAGTTTGATAATTTAAACTGTTGCTTAGGTCCCTTAGTTGTTTATTACTTTGTAAACTCTAATTCTTCTAATGCATGATTAATCTAACTAATGAACTACTTGAATTAGCCTAAGAATTGTACAAGTAGGAATCTAGTTTATTTCTCTTTCGTGTTTTGATAATTTTATTTTTATCTCCTGTGCACACATTCACTATCTAACATGTAATGCACAATAGATTTAATCTTTTCAGAATCAACGGTCATCCCCTCATCAGATACGATAAATCCTAAGAAGATTACCCGTGGTGTCATGAATGCACACTTATTAAGATTTGCGTATAGACTCTTTACTGAGTATCTCACATACACTCCGCAAATGGCTCAGGTGAACCTCCTTACTAGGACTATATATAAGAATATTATCGAAGTATACAACCAGAAACTTCCCTATGTAGGTCCTCAGCACTTATGTCATAACCGTCATAAAAAGACTTTGAGCATTGGAAAGTCCAAAGAGCATCACAAGCAAAGTTCAAAATGTCGGTGTCGGTGGAAATATCGATCAGGCAAAAATAAGACATATATCGGAAATGTCAGAAATATCGCAAAAAAATATTGTAAAGATCGTGTAAACTTAAGAAGCATATTCTAATTTAATTACATATGCACAAGGAAACAAATAGATTCATTAGGAATGATAGTTTATT